>NDGM011080306.1:0-14066 GCA_002564305.1 Octomys mimax | reverse complement strand
TTTTGTAAATAAGCATATTTAAAACTATTAGTTCCTAGAAGTAGAAGCTTAGAAAGTGGTGTGTAAAAGAAATAGGGTTGCACTGCCAGGTTCTGTCTTTATCACCTTGTTGTAGCTTTCTGCTGAGTTACTTGACAAGTTATTTTGAAAATATATAAAAACTTCTTAAGTTAGATTTGGAACCAACTGGAATCTTAGCAGAATTAGGTAGAATCTTAGTGGAACTAGGTGGAATCTTCCACTTATGTGCGATTTTCATAGTATTGTTGTATAGAAACAATTATTCAGCATTGAAGCTGTCTATATTAACTTTCTGTAGAAAAAAGCAAGTTGGGCTTGAGGCTGGGGGGGACTTTCACAGGAAATGGTCACTAACTTGTTTGTTGTTCCCTAACACATTTATTCACACAGTAACACAGGCACATCCTGTGTGCTAGGCGCTGGGCCAGGTTCTGGAGAGGAGCTTGTCTTCTGCAGCCTCTACATCTTTCAAAATTAGTTTTCCTGCTGTGCCTGCCATTTTCTTTTGAAGTGCCTTCATTATGTTTCTATCTATTCTGTTTATCATTGATTACTTGTGTAATAGCCTTTAGCACAGAGACTCAGAATCCCAAATTGTGTTTTAGCTTAATATTTATATCTGTCTAGGGGGCCGGGGAGATGGCTCAGTGGAATAAGCACTTCCCTGGTAAGCGCAAGGGCCTGAGTTCAATCCCCGGTTCCACCAAAAAATATATCTGTCTGACCTTCCAGCACACGTTAAAGAACTGATGTGTCAGCCACCGTGTTTCTTTTAAGCGATTAATGCCATTCACCTGAGATGGAAATAAACTTGTGTACAGTGGAGTCCACTCAGCAGCTAATTAGTGAGTGTATATTACCTGCTGAGTCACTGGAGTGGTTCCAGGGCGTAAGACTGCCATAAGGAAGCAGTCAGTGACTTTGACTTCTCTGGAACCTGCAGGTTGAACACACCGAGTCCTTTGCCAGACACGGGCACTGAGGGACCATTAGTTGTATGAGGACAGAGAGTAAGGGAAGAAACATGGGGACACTGCTGCCAGCACTTGCAAGGGTGGTGACAAGCAAAGAGGAACCAGAGTCGTCATGCTGCTGATGTGTGTGATCAGGTCCATAGATGGCCACTGCGCCTCTTGCAAGCCTACTGGCATTTTTATACTCATCAGAGGGACTAGGTTTGTAGGGACCCTTACTGACTCAGCACACATCTATATCTTTTTCTTTTCCTGTCTGTTCGTGTGTTTCACCTCTGAGTCCACTTTATTTTCTGGTACGATTCTCCATGTCCAATTTGAGTGTCAAGTTTCAGTTGCCAGCTAACAGCATCCTTCTGAGAAGTTCTAAGAATTCCTACCCAGTGAAGCTCAACCTGGGTCCATCTGCCCTTCCGCTCCTTATCCTGTTCTGTAAATCTGGGACATTTCTCATGCTATAATAATGAAGCCATAAAGGATGCATAGTCCTATTTTCTTGTAATGTTATGGACAATCTCATTCTTGATATTCTTGAATTACTTTGATCACAAATTTTTTATTTAATTTAACACTTATTCACAGGGTATCTATGGCCAATGACTAGGAAATAGTTATCTTGATTTCTGTAATAACTCAAAGTTTTTACCACCTTATGACTATAAACACTCACTCTGTATTGGCTGTATTGTGGCTCTTCCCACTGCAGGTTTTCCAAAAGGAAGAAATAGAACCCTTGCAGGTTAAACATCAAGATGTAAACTGGTTGGGTCAAGGGCTTATTCAGAGCGCTGCTAAAAACACCAGCACTCAGGGCTTGGAGCATGACCTGGAAGGTATCAGTACTCGGTGGAAAACTCTCAATAAGAAGGTAATTTTTTTTAAATCCCCTTCATCATTTTTGTTAGTTATTAATCACTGGCATTTATTGTGACCTTTCTTCAGATTTATAATATCCAAGCTTCCCTAAACATGTCTACTTTTTATGTTGCTGTAAACTGGATGACCTGAATACAGATGTCCCCATGTTAGGCAGCACGTAGGAAGAAGAAACTGGGCCTGTCCCTGTTGTTGACTGATGTTGGTGGCACAGGGCATGAGGCAAAGCAGGTGTGGCAGCAGGCAGCTGGGAAGCTGCCCCGTTGAGAGAGCAGGTGCCTTGAAGGGCTCGGCAGCCTCTTCACTCCAGACAGCCTCCTCTGTGTAGGGCTTTCCATGCGCATCACTGCCACAAGCTCTACTTACTGCCCAGAGCACCTGGAGAGCTCACCTCCTATGTGAAGCCTTCACACTCTCAAATGTAATTGATTTCACATTGTGCAAGCAAAAGAAGGGCTGTCCCTGTCAGCCCTAGACGAAGGGTTTGCCACCTTTGCTGTAGACTGTCAATTCCAAATATTGTTCTACCTCAATTTCCATGAGGAAAGACGCTGGAGATAGTTCTCTGCTGTCTTATAGCAGTGATGTGGACTCGCGGTGGCTCCTGATGTGAATGATGTTGCTGACAGCGCTTCCTGATTTGTGCTAGTGCTTGTTCTTGTTGTGTTCCCTGCATTGAAATCTTAAGCAATTTCCAGATCTTAAAATCCCATTATCTTTTAAGGTCTCAATAAAGAGGTAATTTCTTTTTGACAGTGATGTACGTTAAACACAAATTGGAATGCAGTGTCAAGTATATGTTCGTTCTGTAGTGCTTATATCATTTTGACCACATGTTTCAGTCCAAAAGGAGAAGATCTATGAAAACAGCAATAGGACATCTCTGTGTAGGACGCAAAGACTGAAGAGACCCCAGATGACAAAGGCCCTGGCTTGTGGGAAGAGACTCAGGAGCTGATGCTAACAGAATTTAACTGTTTTATAGTTGTTTTACATGCTAAAATCCAAATAGTTCTGACTCTTCTGCTATAATAATTTCTTATAATCTCAGTCTTTTATCATTATCCCTAATAGTCATCCATGGGAAATAAAAATGAATCCCAGTGGTAATAAATTGACTAAAACCCAGGTTTTCAGTAATTTTAAATATTGGAATTTCTTCTTGCTAACCACAAATATGTTGGGCATTTCCAAGCTCGCAAAGATGTAGTCTCTGACTTGACTGTTTGGGATGGTAACCTTAGGACGGACTTGTTGCAGTTCAAGTCCTTTTCACTCCTTTCAACGCTTTGCATAGATTTTAAGTGAAAATCTAAAGAGAATGTGTGATGAAATGAGAAATCAGCAAGAAAAGTGGTAGCCAGCGGCAGATTTCATTCTGAGTAAGCAAGTTGGTGTGCCTGGACCTCCACAGGTGGCTCAGCGAGCAGCCCAGATGCAGGAGGCTCTGCTGCGCTGCGGGAGGTTCCAGGATGCCTTGGAGTCCCTGCTCAGCTGGATGGCGGACACCGAGGAGCTTGTGGCCAATCAGAAGCCGCCATCCGCCGAGTTCAAGGTGGTGAAGGCCCAGATGCAAGAGCAAAAGGTAAGGTAGTGATACTTTTGTACTGTTTCATGTTAAATCTTCAAAGTGAACTGTATCAGTGGGCTGTCCTCATAATGGGTTCATGCTGCGATAGATACTGTTTTGTTAGTCATTAAGCCAACACTTCCTGAATATCTGTTGGAGTGTGGGCAGTTTTTGTTCTAGATGCTGGGGAATACATCACTGAATAAAAATAATTGGCCAGCATGGTGGCATGTGCCTGTAATCCCAGCACTCAGGAAGCTGAGACAAGAGGATTGTTGTGAGCTCCAGACCATCCTGGGCTACAAAGTGAGCTCAAGGCTGTCCTGAAAGACATAGATAGACCCTTTCTCAAAAAACAAAAAGAAACAAAAAATAATGGAAATTCCTCATTGAGGCTGAAGTCCGATGAGAAGGATGGGATAAAGAGTGAGACAATGAACAAGGTGAATGTGGAAGTAAAGCAGGGAAAAGAGTTAGGAATCAGAATGACAGAGCAAGGATGGGTGGGTAGGAATGCTGAAGAAGAGGGAATCTATATATGGTTTTAAAAATGTATTTATTTTTATGTATTTGGTACAGGGTCTTACTACATAGCTCAGACTCATAGTAATCCTTCTATGTTTTCTGCCTCCCCAGCACTGGGACTACAGGCGTGTGCCACCACCCCCAGTCTTGGTGGCTGGCTCAGTGTGCCCAAGGGTGGGGCCAGCATGGCACGTGGTGCCGGGGATCAAATCCCCCGTCCCTGCTATGTGGTTTTGAATAAGGAGGGTTTCACTGACCAGGTGACATTTGGACAGAAATATTACTGTTTCCTGATACATTAGTCTATCTATGAAGTGGTGTGAACTATCCAAGGCCATTGTATACAGTTTACATGGTCAGCCAGGACACACTTGATGGCATTTTCACAGTAGCTCATGGACTAGGACTCCAGATGTGGGGCTTAGGGCACAGCACACTGGCTCGGTTTCCCCTATGAACTTTAAAAAGACAGGTGTATATGATTTTAATTTTAATTAAATTTAATTTCTTGGCCGGGGACATGGCTCAGTAGAATACGTGCTTGCCTGAGTTCAATCCCCGGCTCTGCGAAAATAAACAAATAAATAAATAAATAAATTTAATTTCTTTGTGTTTAAAACTTTTTTAATTAAAAATTTGTCTTTGTATTCCTGGCTTAGTTCACTTGATAAAGTTAATACTAAGAGTGTATTATATATTTCAAAATTGCTAAAATATTTTTAAGTGTTCTCAATACAAAAAAGTGGCAAATGGGAGGTGCTTGATATGTTAACTTGATTTACACATTCCACAGTGTGCGCGCATGCATACACACATATGTTACATTGCACTCCAAAAATATATAGAATTATTATTTTCAGTTAAATTTTTTTAAAGCTTTCACATTTGGCCTCAGTTTTTAAAAATTTAAAGCCTACCCCATTTTAATTTCTGCATTTCATAGTATTTAAAATTTATCTGAAAACTGCAGGACATTAGAGTTAGAAGTAAGCTTTAAGGAAACATAACTGGAAACACATTGCATTTGTGTCATTTTTGTTTACTAATCTACACCTGCCACCATTCACAATTCAGTTTATTCTCCCAGAGTTAATTAACCATGCTTAGCCAACAAAATCCACTTGTTGAGTAGGCTTTCTTAATAGCTGGAGGCATTGCTACTAAAGCTTACCAAGCTAATTTACCTAATTAGCTTTCCTTGCTGGCTAAACCATCTGTTTTACTTTGATTATAAAATAACTCCACTTGTGTCAACAGAGTTGATGCTGCTACACTTCCTTGTTAAACACGTATTCCTCTTGGCTCTCACCTTGGAGGTCATGGTCTCAGAATACTCTGGTAATGTTTTATTTTTGAGTAGCTGTTGAGTCTTGAACCCCTACCAGTGAGGATCAGATGATAGAGGCTGAGGCAGGCAGTGTGCTGTGACCCGGGCCTTCCTTGGGGCTTTAACGCAGTGCCTGCACATGGCAGGTGTTCAGGAGCAGCTGGCTCTAACGAGGTCAGAACCAGATAACTGACTGTGAATCCCCATCTCGGCCTTTTCTCCAGGCATCTCGTGATGCTTGATTAGAATTAAATTGAATTTTGCTCCAGCTGCCAAAGCCCAGAACATTGGCCTTATTTGGCCAGCTTTGTTGCTTCTATACTATCTTGCTCTGTAATATTTAAAGGCTAGGTTTTTCATTTTCTTCCTCATAAAGGATTTTAGGATCTAGGTGCAGCTAGTGAAAGGACCCCAAGCACTGCTCCTATTAGACTTGCGAACTTAAGAGTTTGACCAGAGTCTTAACTTCCTTGTCAGGCCGGGTTGTTTAATCTGGGAAAGGATTTTGATAGCAGTAATGATTCATAACAGTATTTTTCTTTGTGTAGCACAGGTAATTGTTGAATGTTTGAGCCGTTCCTATTTCAATAAAATGAGGGGGATCTTTTACTTTCCATGATTCCGTAGGGTCATTCCAAGCCACACTTTGCCCTTTGTTGTTTTATATAAAAAATAATCATGAAGAGTTTAGTGGCTTTACTCATATTGGTTTTGCGTATTCTGAAAAGCCCTACCACAGGTATCTGACACAATAGTGCTAAACCAAGTAAATTATTTTTAAAATCTCACATCTCAGATACTTTCATGTCTGCATTCATACAAGGTATATTTCTGCCCTGTACCAAAAATACTTTAAAAAACAAAAAACACTTTTTTTCCCCCCAGACAGGTTTTCTCTATGCAATTTAGGTTGGCCTTGAACTCTAAGGGATCCCACTCAGCCTCCCAAGTGTTACGATTCCAGGCGTGCACCTCCACATCCGGCTTCACACCAAAAATGCTTAAAGCAGGTTTATGTTGTTTATTTAATTACTCTTTTGTGTAAAAAAGTTTGTGTTTTTTCTCAAGCTTCTGCAGAAATTGCTGGATGACCGCAAATCTACGGTGGAGGTAATCAAACGAGAAGGAGAAAAAATCGCTGCCACAGCAGAACCTGCAGACAAAGTGAAAATCCTGAAGCAGCTGAGTCTCCTCGATAGTAGATGGGAGACTTTGCTTAATAAAGTTGAGACGAGGTAACTGTATCACTTGTAGTTCTTTTGAAAGAGTAGCAGGGCCCTTGAATGTGTTTACTTTGGTACCATGGTTCTGCAGATCTTCATTCTCTGAGATCTTGGCTGTGAATATAGGTAGCCAGGGTTGTGTCTTCTTCTTGGTCCTCATTCTTCTAATGGTAATGGCTTACAGTCTCAGTAGCATCCCATTGCTTTGGATTAAGAAAGCATCTTCCTTGGGGTGAGTAGGGGAACTGTTCTTTTATGGCGTAGTTATTGTCTGCTCACTTTGCATCAAGCACAGAGCCAGGAGGACAGAGCACCTGGACAGGTCGCCTTTGTCCTCAGTCAGGTATAGATTAGTAGGATTTACATCCGTTGGAAAAAAAATGTGATGTTTTGAAGAGTGCCGGGGGAGTGTGTAATGGGAGCAGCCTGGACAGGGGCAGGGACGTGACAGCTAAGCTGTGTGTGAAGGGAAGAGTTGGAATTGGCTAGACTAAGAGGCAGGTAGAGGAAAACTTGAGCTCATGAAAGCCATGAAGCCTAGAGCCTGGCTCCACAGGGCTTTTGCTAGTATTTTTCTTTCGATAAATCCCAACTCACATTCCGTTTCTGCACTGACAAGAAGTTGGCTGTTGGGAATGCAGCCACAGTGAAGTATAGTCACCTAATTAGTTGGGCTGAAAGTAGGTGAACTGGGCTGGCGAGATAGCTTAGTGGACTAAGTGCCTGCTTAGACAAGTGCAGGGAGTTGGGTTCAATCCCCAGCACCACATGCTGCAATGGCCCGGCCCCTAGCCACCAAGACTGGGTGTGGTGGTACATGCCTGTAATCCCAAAGCTGGGGAGGCTGAACAGGAGGATCACTACAAGCCCAAGACACAGTCCATTAAAATAAAAAGAAAAAAGTAGGCGAACCACAGAACAGCATGGTGTGCTCCGTGTATCCCTGCCTTCTGTGAAACTAGAAATTAGCAGAACTGCTGGCTAATCTTGCGTTATGGAATACAGTTGTGGTTTTAGGACTGCAGAAGAGGTACTCTTAAACAGGTGGAAGTCTTGTGCTTTAATGTAAGTCAGTAGATTAACCTTATGTGTCGTGTCCCAGGACATTGAGGCCCGGAGGATATTGGAAGATACTCTTGATATTTTTTGTTGAGACTAGATGAGTAAATGTCTACATCTCAGCTCTACTTCTAGAACTGCTTTTCTTTTTCTAAAACCTTCTTCACAGTGGTATTCAGGGGCGCCGGGAAGATGGCTCAGTAGAATAATGCTTCCCTGGCAAGCACAAGGGCCTGAGCTCAATCCCCGGTTCTGCAAAAAAAAAAAAAGGCATTTAGTGGGAGAGATATTAGTGATAATTATGATTCAGACATGTATTACTCTTAATTTCAATCATAGTAAATTAAACATAATTACAAGACAGTTTTCAAATTTTATTTTTATTAGAACATGTTTGCAGCACATAATGGTCACATTCATGGTAGGTAATACACATAATATCCTAATTCTTTTTTCATCCCTTTCTCCTCTTCTTCTCTCCTTCTATGTCTTGGTCCTCCTTTTTGCAAAAGATCTATTTTTTTGTTTCCTATTATCTGACTTAAGTTTTGTTCTTTGATTTATTTCTATTTTGAGTTTCTCATGTAAGACAAACCACACTATTTAAGCTTGTGTGTCTGATTTCTTTATTTCACTTCACATTATGGTCTTAGGATGCATACATTTACCTACAAATGCTTCAGTTTTATCCTTTTTATGGCAGAATAGTACTCCATGGTGTATTATCTCAGTTACTCTTCATTCATGGCTGGGCCAAAATACCCGCCACCCAAAATTAAAGAAGGAAAGGTTTATCTAGCTCATGGTTAGTGGATGTTTCAGTCCATACTCAGCTGGGTCCAAGGCAGAGCAGCACATGACAGAGGGCAGCAGTTCATGGTGGTGGAAGACAGCGAAGATCAAAGCGAGAAACAGCAGCTGCAGCTTCTAGCAAGCCCCTCTCCCTGCCTTACATTGTAATGCATATTACCCACCCCAGGGCAGGGGTAGTACTCACACCCATAATCTCTGCATTGAATCATGAATTAATTACAAACTCCAGAAACTGCCCCATTGACTATGTGAGGCTTTGAGGGGATACCTAGATACAAACCATAACATGTATAAATGACACCTTTTCTTTATCCATTCATTTGTTGATGGATGTGTAGGCCCTTTCCAACATCTAGCTATTAAGAATTGTACTGCTGTGAACGTGGGTGTGCAGGTATTCCTGTAAACTGATGTATGTAACTCTTTCAGGAAGATACCTGGAAGGGGAATAACTGGGTCAAATGGAATCTCCATCTTTAGTTTTTTGAGGAATCTCCATGCTGATTTCCATAGTGGTCATACTTGTTTATATTCCCATCAACAGTGTAAAAGGATTCCATTTTCCCCAGTAGCCTCACCAATATTTGTTATTATTTGATTTCTTTATGACAGCCATTCTTCCTAGAATAAAATGGCATCTCATTTTTTTTTTTTTTTAATTTGTATTTCTCTGATGGCTAATGATCTGGACTTTTTTCATTTATTTATTTGCCGTTTGAACTTCTTAGCATTGTCTATCGCATTTCAATTCACCATTTTTGATTGGGTCTTTTTTTTCTTACTTATTTGGTACAGGGTCTTACCATGCAGCTCAGACTCGTAGTGATCCTCCTGTCTCAGACTCCCTAGCACTAGGGTTACAGGGGTGTGCCACCACACCTGGTTCTAGTGGCTGGCTTGGTGCGGGGCTGGCACAGCATGTGGTACCAGGGATCGAACCCAGGTCCTTGCACTTGCTAGGCAGGCACTTAGACTGCCGAGCTATCTGCTCAGCTCAGGGTCTTTTATTTTGGCGTATAACTTTTTGAGTTCTCTTTATATTCCTGATATTAGTTCTCTGAAGAATATCAGGCAGAAGTTTTTTCCCCTCCTTTGTTCTTTGTTCTGTCAGTTGGTTCTTCTGCTATCTGGAAGCTTTTTCTTTGATATGATCCGATTGTTGATTGTTGACGTTACTTCCTGTGCCATTAGGATTCTGTTCAGAGAGTCCTTGCTTACTGCTAATTTAAGTTGCACCTGTTTTATTTTCCCACAGGTTAAGTGTTTCTGTTCCAACAACTTAGATCTTTGCTCCATTTTGGTTTTAACTTAGTACGTGGTGAAAGATAACATGTCTAGCTTCAGTTTTCCTGTGTGTGGATAATCAGTTTTCCCAGCGCTGTTTCTTCCAAGGACTGTCTTTTCCTACAGTGTGTTTTTGGCCCTTTTGTCAAAGATTAGGTAGCTGAATGTGCGGAGCTTATTCCTGCATGTTCTCTTCTGCTCCATTGGTGTCTGGTTTTATGCCTTTTTTTTTCTTTTTCTTTTTCTTAAATCACTGCAGCTTTATAATATAACTTGAAGTCCAGGATTAGGATGCTTCCTGCCTTGCTTTTGTTGGCCAGGTTGGCTTTTGGTATTTTGGGTCTCTACTAATTCTCTATGAGTTCTACAATTATTTTCTCTAGTTCTCTGCGAAATGCTGTAGGGATTTGGATTTGGATTGCATTAAATCTGTGTATCAGTTTTGGAAGTATGGCCATTTGGACAGGATCAGTTCTGCCAACCCAGAACCAGGAGCAACTCTCTTTCCATTTTACAATATTCTCTTCGGTCTTTTTCAGAGCACTACAGAACAAAACATTTTATCTTCAGGGCTGGCCTGATAGCTCAGTGGACTAAAGCACCTGCTTAGGTAGAATGCAAAAGCTGGGGTTCGATCCCTGGCGTGTGGTGCTGTCCCCACCCATGGGGCATGCTGAGATGGTGATTGAGACTGGGCGTGGTGGCATGCTGCCTGTAATCCCAACCCTTGGGAGGCTGAAAACAGAATCACTATGAGTCCAATCTCTGCAGTGAGACCCTGTACACCCTGTAGACCCTGTTCTAAATATAGGAAAAACACTTTTTTTCCCACTGTTCAGATGATTGGATAATTGAATTTAGAAAAAAATTCAGAGTGATAATCTAAAGCTTAAAAGAATACTGCATACTAATTTCATCCATTTCTTGACCAGATGTAGTCCCATTGAAAGTTTTAAAAAATGTATTGTACATAGTCTGTGATTGAATGATACAGAAGTTATATTGTGTAATTTGTTGATTTTTCCATAGTTACCTTTGTTTTCATAACAAGCTAGGTTTCTCAAATCATGAACTTCTCTGAGAATTGTACATAGCAAGAAGTTAAGACAACTCTGGGTCCTGACATTGTATTACTGTCCTTATTTTCAAGGATTGCTTTAGATTTTCATTAGAATCAAAAATTGCTGTTTTATCTGTTGCTCAGTGTGAATTTTATTTCATTGAACCATTTCAGTGTATCCTATAAATGTTAAGAGATTTGTTTTAATTTTAAATGATCTCTGTAAAAAGTGTTTAGAATAGAATAGTTAAGCATGACTAAAGACTTCTGTTGAATTCTTCACACATTGTTCATCCCAAGTGACCTTTACCTTGGCACATTTGTAGGACTCGTCAGTTGGAAGGTATCTCGGTTGTAGCCCAGCAATTTCATGAAACCTTAGAACCACTGAATGAGTGGCTCACCACCATAGAAAAGAGGCTGGCGAACTGTGATCCCATAGGAACCCAAGCATCGAAACTTGAGGAACAGATTGCTCAGCACAAAGTAAGCTGTAAATCACACATCAGTAAGACTCAGTTTTCCATTTTTTCATGGTTTTGTGACATAAATTTGAGTTATGTACTATTGTTATGTTTTGTGTACTTGCAAAGTAAATCCATTTCAAATACCATCCTTTTATGACATTTATGTTTCATCTTTATTTGTCCGTTCTTTCTGTTCTGTTTTGTTCTTTTTCTTTTTTAAACTCTGTGTAGGCTTTAGAAGATGACATCATCAGTCACAGTAAACATTTACACCAGGCTGTTAGCATTGGCCAGTCCTTAAAGGTTTTGAGCTCCAGGGAGGATAAAGAGATGGTGCAGAATAAATTAAACTGCTCTCAAGTGTGGTACATTGAGATTCAAGAGAAAAGCCGCAGCAGGTCTGAGCTGCTCCAGCAGGCCCTGTGTAATACTAAGATTTTTGGGGAAGATGAAGTGGAGCTGATGACCTGGCTAAACGAAGTGCATGACACACTGAGCAAGCTCTCGGTCCAAGATTGCAGCCCTGAGGGCCTCGGGGAACAGCAGGCTGAACTGCGGGTATTTTGATTTATTTCATTTCATTTTGTTTCATTTTATTCATTTCAGTTGTCGTTATGTTATCAACATTCCTTATTTCTCTATTTTATGTCTGTTATGATTTGGTTGATTCATTATACTCAAAAAGGCTTTGCTTATTTTTACAAGATACTATTCATGAAGTCACTTCTAAATGAGATTTAATTTATCTAATTAGCAGGACCTTTCACTTTTTATTTTGTTATTTTACTGTTGCCTACAAAGAAGAATAAACCAGTACTTCAGTGCCTCCACATAGCCCGTTCTCATACAGCCCTGAGTATTTTCCAAAAAATGAATGCGAAGAGTGAATGTTTGAAAATGTGAGATGTTTACTCAGATATGTCTCTGAAGCCTAATTAATCTCCCAGATTTCATTTTTCTTCCTTACACATAAAAGTGGTACTTATATTTTTAGGTTCTACAAGAGGACATCCTGCTCAGGAAACAAAATGTAGATCAGGCGTTACTCAATGGCTTAGAACTTCTCAAGCACACCACAGGTGAGCAATCTTTTCAATCAAAGGACTATGCAGTCATTGAGCCTTGCTTTCAGAGTATTTTAGGGATGGGGAAAAGACAAAACATTGTATAACTTTTGAGTGCATTCCAAGGCTTCATTGTGGAGAATGTTTTGAAGACCAATCAAGAGGGGTTTAACAGTATGATCTCACTCTTTTCTCATGATCTCACTTGAGTGCCTGGTGGACATTGTGTATATTACTCATAACCTGAAGCACTTTGGCACAGGATATGGTCGGAGAAGCCCATGAGGGAGTTACGTTAGTTTTCCACTTGAAGAAGGCAGATGAACATGGAGGTTGCAGACGATTTTTTGGGGGGCAGATTGCACTGCAGTGACACATGCTGTGGCAGGACACAGACTTCATTTCTCCAGGCCTGAATCACTGAGAAAACAGTTTCTTGGTTTACATATGTGTGAACTTTTTTAGAACATCTAGGGGAAACCAACTTGTTCTAGTGATTCTTTTGGCCATAGGAAGGTGTCACTTATTGAATCTATAACCACTTTAGCACCATGAGTGTATGGGGGACAGTTACCGTTTGCTGTGAGTTGGAGGAGTGCAAGTAGAGCCTTAAGGTAGAAGCCAGAACCCAGGACTCAGTTTCTGTGTGCCTGAGAAGGAGGTAGAGACACGCAAGGTCCACCAGAAAGGGCAGATGAGGGACAGTGAGCTGCGAAGAGCACAGAGAAGTTCAGACGCTCAGGGTCGGCTTGTAAGCTGTGAAGTCAGAGGACCTTAGTCCCGGTGTTCTTACCCCCTCTCCTTCAAAATTGAACATGCTGCTGTAGGATAGACGTAGAAGTGCTACTTTCTTCATACTGAAGGTGTTTCTCAAAACTATTCTTGCTTGATTTTTACATTTATATTTTAGAACTGATGAAATTTGTCAAATCCTTGAAATGATGAAAACATAAATAGGGCTTCTCTTGGATCAAGTCATCTTTAGAAAAATGTGTTCCTCTTTTCTCAATAGAATTTCATCAGTGTACAATAATGCCTAAAGAAACCGTCCTCCCCATTTTTTTCTTTATATAAAAAGTAACTGTTGCAATTTTAGGTGACGAAGTTTTAATAATTCAAGATAAACTGGAAACCATTAAAGCAAGGTACAAAGACATCACCACGCTGAGCACCGACGTTGCCAAGACGCTGGAGCAAGTGCTGGAGCTCTCCCGGCGGCTGCACTCCACGCACCAGGAGCTGTGCACGTGGCTGGACAGAGTGGAGGTGGAATTACTGTCCTACGAGACTCAGGCTCTGAAAGGAGAAGCAGCAAACCAAGTACACACAAGACAAAAAGTATGCCCAGTTTACATACACTGTGTCCATTGGAATGTGTATTTGCGTTGTGTTGTTACTAATGTGCTAAAGGATGCCTTGATGGGCTAGGACTCAGCAGACACTGGCCGCAGACCAGCTTTTTAAGCTTTTATCAACCTAGACATCAAAAGCTCATTATTTGTTTCAAGAAATATTATGGTTGGTAGCGTATTCTGCCATACAAAGGACAGCATGATGATAACCAGTGGAACAAGTGGAAGCACGTGCGATTTGGTTGGAATAGCAACATGGGTTTTCTGATGTAGCACAAAAGTGTAGTAACGCTGCCTTGATGATGATTCTTCAGAAATCAAGCCTCAGCAGCATGGTCACTGGAGGGTGAAGGGCCTGGAGAGCTTCGGCTTCCTGGCCTGTGAGCTTTTGGCCAGAATGACATAGAACTAGTTTATGCCCTCATATTGGAGATCAGTTAATTCCAGCTTG
>NDGM011080301.1:0-18541 GCA_002564305.1 Octomys mimax | reverse complement strand
GCCCTTTCATAAAGGCATCGGACAGTGGGCCTTCCTCCTCCTCCTCTTCCTCCTCTTCCCCTCCACGGACTCCCTTTCCCTATATCACCTGTCACCGCACCCCAAACCTCTCTTCCTCCCTCCCATGTAGGTAGCAGCCCCAGGCCTCTGCGGGGGGGTAAGGAGGGTCCCGCTTCCCAGCAGCCCCCTCACCCTCACTCCCCAGCCTGACTGCTGATCTCTGGTGTTTGTCCCCAGAGCAGGTACTGCCTGCCTCTTGCCCTGGGCCCTGCAGGGCACTGGCCCCCAGGGGCCTGATTTACAGGGTCTGGAGCTGTGGTCTGGCCCCCAAGGGGCCTGGGGAGCTCACAGCACCCATCCAGACTCCAGAGACGAGATGCTGGCCAGGCCCCAAGGTGGACGATCCTGGTCCCTCCTGGCTTCCTCACCCTCACTGACCAACTTGGGGCTTATTCCACAGGCAGTCACCTGGACAGCCACCGGAGGATGGCACCTACTCCCATTCCTGCCCGGAGCCCATCTGACTCCAGCACAGCCTCCACCCCTATCACTGAGCAGATCGAGCGGGCCCTGGATGAGGTCACATCCTCGCAGCCTCCCCCACTGCCACCCCCACCTCCACCAGGCCCAGGTGAGAGAAGAGCCCTCCATTCACTGGGCTAACATCAGGAACTCCAGGTTGCCATAACATCTCCCCAGGGATCTAGATCACCTGTCACCAAGGCTGTAGTGTCTTGGAAGTGGCTGTGGCAGGGAGGAGCCCTGGTGTTGCAGTCAGACCTGCCCTCTTAGGAACCTCAGAATCTCACATCTGAGGTGGCATTCAGGCCTTCCTCCCTGCTGGTGCAGTTGGTGCTGAACTGCACATGGTGTCCCATGTAGAAGTATTAATGAAGATATATTTTCCCAGCTGTCCCTGACTCCCTTACTCCTTAGGGGATGGACAGGGTATTGTAGAAAGGGTCTCCTTCTGTCTACAAGGGGGTTGATTATATCTGTCTCTTCCATTTGTGCTGTGGCAGAGACCAAGGAGCCCAGCCCCAACCTGGACACTGAAGAAACCTGCAAGGAAGCCAGAGCAGCAGGCCTTCAGGCCTGGGCTGACCCTATGGTGGAGGCTCCTCAGACACAGGAGCTTCCCCAGGGGCAGGGCAGTGCCATGGAGGACTTGATGTTCATGGAGTCTCCAGCAAAGGCTGCCCCTGTAGAGTCTGCCACAGCTGATAACACTGCAGCCCACCTTGACAACCTCTCAGAAGTGGACACCCATACAGCTGACACCATTGAAACCGCCACTGACACCACTGTTGCCAACAATATCACCCCTGCCACTGCCAGCCTTGTTGACCTATGGCCAGGCAATGGGGAAGGGGTCTCAGCACCTCAGGCAGAACCCAGGGCCCCCACACCACCCGTGGGTGCTGAGGCCACCCTGGCAGAGGTGCCCCTGCTTGATAAGGTGGTTCAAGAGCCACTGTTGCCAGTGGGTGAAGGCTGTGCCAACCTGCTCAATTTTGATGAGCTTCCTGAGCCCCCAGCCACTTTTTGTGACCCAGAGGAGGAAGTAGGAGAGCCCCTGGTTGCCTCCCAGGATCCAACTCTGTCCTCTGCTCTAGAGGAGGTGGATCAGGAGCCAGAGCCAGAGCAGGAGCTGGAGCAGGAACCCCACCTACTGACCAATGGCGAGACCACCCAGAAGGAGGGGACCCAGGTGGGGCAAGGACAGGTTGATGTGAGGGGTAGCAGTTTGGGCTCCAGCAGGGGGCAGACTGCAGTGGCAACCCCTTTTCACTGTGACCTTATTGGGGGGGAAGCTCCATTCCACTATCCCTCTCCTGTATATCTCTGCTTTTGTTCCCAAGGTAGGCTTCTTTGTTTCCCTGGTAACCACTGACGGAATCATTGGTTGCTGGGGAAACAGCTCCAACCTGATAGGTCAGTCCTAGCCCTAGTGGGTGGGGCCTAGTGACCGGTGGCTTTTCCCTGCAGGCAAGCGAAGGGTACTTCAGTCAATCACAGGAGGAGGAGTTTGCCCAATCGGAAGAGCCGTGCGCAAAGGCACCACCTCCTGTGTTCTACAACAAGCCTCCAGGTAGTATCAGGATGGAGGATGGGAAGGAATTGGGGTGAGGGATCAGGGTATGAGTGTGGGTCAGCCACATCCCCAGCATGCAGGTGACAGTTTCTAGAGGCTTGGCCACCTTAACTTCTCTTCACTCTCAATATCATAGAAATCGATATCACCTGCTGGGATGCAGACCCAGTGCCAGAAGAAGAGGAAGGCTTTGAGGGTGGCGATTAGTGGTGGCTCCTACCCTCCGGCTGCCCTTGCCAAGGCTGCCCTCGCCAAGGCTGCCCACCTGCGCGGGCCTCTGGTCAGACGGCCCACAGCGCCTGCATTTGCAGCAGCTCCGCCTGGCACCTACTCTGGATTCTGGCTCTGGCCGGGGACTTTTCTGCTTCCTTACTACCCACAGGGCCTGACTTTTACAGCTTTTCTTTTCTTTTTCTTTTCTTTTCTTTCCTTTTTTTTTAAAGTTGATAGGAGACTTGTACAGTTGACTGGTTTTCCTCTTGTTGGTAGTTGAGACGCTGTTGCAAATCCCACCCCACCCCCAACTTGGTCCAGATTGTAGCTTAGTCCTCCCCGCTCAGCTGGCCAGGGTGGAGGCCTCACCCCGCTTTGGGCCTGGAGTGGGGGAAGTTCTGGTGGGGAAAAAGTGCCCCCACCTCTTTTCCTAGTTTTATGTTTCTCGGAAAAATATCACTTTGTATTCTCTGTCCAGGGCTTCAGATATTTTGCACGAATTTTAAAACATGGCAATAAATGGCTCGTGGGCTCTGGTTCCCTGGGACCCCTCCCCACCCTTCTCTTGACCCTTCCCTGCCTGGCCAGAAGGAAGCAGCAGGCCCAGCTGGGGCCCTTCGGCTTCCCCACCCTCTCCTGCCGGGCAGGTCCCAGGCTGGAGGCCCTAGGCGTAGTTCAAGTCAGGGCTATGGATGGAGCCCAGGGGGTTTGGGTGGTCACTTCCAAATTATTTCCTCTTTGCTTGGGTTCCTTTTTCACGTTCAGTAACTGTTTTTTTGGAAAGCACAAACTTCTGTAACGGGTCGTGCTTATGTCTGTTAATAAAGAAATCCAGATCCCTTTGGGCCTACTGCTCTGGGCCTCCAGGGGCTGATCTGGAGGGCTGCCTGCCTGCCCTGACCCAGTTCCCAACTCCTCCCACCAAGGCTGAAGCATCTCTCTGCTACCATAGGGTGCCCTGTGATCTCAAGGGCAAGCTAGGTGGGGACGGAGGCCCTCTGAGGAACTAACTTTTTAATTTCCAAACGCTGACCTAAAGTTCAACTCTATAAGCCCCAGGCTGGCTGGTGGTGGAAACTCCTATTTGCATTTGCTCCTTGTTAAGGCTGCAGCATGCGTGGTCACCAGAACTTTTAAGTGCATGCAGCGGGTGTCCCCTCGGTTTGTACCAAAGCAGATCACACACCTTTATTATCCTCAAAATATAACAAACGGGGTAAGAAATCCCTNCCCCCCCCCAGTCCAAGGGAAGCATTTAAAAAGCCCCACAGTCAGGCCAGGAGTTCCCGGTGGGGCCCAGGACGCCCCGGGCGCCCCTCTATACGGCTGTAGTCCTCCCGAACAAGGGGATGGAGACCGGCAGTCGCCAAGCTCCGTGCTCCAGGGGCTCGCGGCTGCTGAGCTCTGAGTCGGTCCAGCTGGGGAAGACCCGGCGGCTCCGGTCGGCCTGCAGACAGAGGGCGGGGCAAGGGGCCGCAGGCCGCGGGGCGCTGGGCAGGTGCAGTGCCGAGGTGTAGCCCCGGTCCAGGAAGAGCGGCTTGTAGCTGGGCGGTGGCTGTTCCTGTTTCTCCGCGCTATCACGGCGGCTCAGAAAGGGCGTAACGATCTTGCGGTAGAGGCCGCGCGTGTCCGTGAGCACCTCGCTGTAGGGCGGCGGCGGCTCTGCCATCAGCACCGCCTCTTCATAACATGGTGGCTTGGACATGTCCGATTCCGCTGCAGAATGGGAAGCATTCCGGGGAGGTGAGGCCACCGGCCCCCAGACACTGGCACAGGCCTTGACTAGGCGCCAGCCCCAGCCCACTCCCTCTTCCCCTTTTCTCAGAGAGGCTGTGTGAGCTGAAGCCTCGCGCTTCCGCAGTGAGCCCACCCCTTGCTGAGGCCCTGCCCACCCTTGCTGACTCTGGCCACACTTACCTTGGCGCGGGTAGCTCCAGGGCCGGGGCGGCACCGAGAGGTGCGCCAGCGCATGGTGGTGCGGATGCGGGTGTGGGTGCGCGTGCGGCTGCGCGGCCCCGTGGTGCAGCAGGGGGTGCACATGCACATGTGGATGCGCGTGCGCCGACGCCTCTAGGCGGCCGCGGTGTGGTGCCGTTGGCGGCGCCAGGCCCGGGGGGCTTCCGGCCACGCTTCCCTCGAGCTCCAGAGGCTCCAGCTCTAAGGAGCGCAGGTTCTGCTCGCGCAGTCGCTCCTCCTGGCGCCGTTTGAGACGGCGGCGCAGGAAGCTGCAGAAGCAGCAGAGCAGGACAATGAGACCCCAGATGAGCCAGAAGCCGGCGAAGCATGTGAGGAACGTGTAGGTGCCCTGGGACATCACCATGGCGGCGGCGTGAGCGACAGTTCCTCAGCAGTTTCACTGGATACTGGGTTCCTGTGCGTGGCCCCGAGCCCGCGTCACGCTCTCAGGTGCCGCCAGCGTCATCCGGGGACCCGCGGCTGGGGGCTGCCTGCGGCGTGGCTCAAATCGTGTGCGCGCCGGCGAGGGACAGCTGCGGCGCTCCCTCCTTCCCATGGCGCCGGCCAGCACGCGAAAGTGCTTCACCCAGGGCCGCGAGGGACCTGCGGGCAGACACAGGGCGCAGTGAAAGACGCGCCGTGGCCCTTGACTACTTCCAGGCCTGCGCCAGCGTCCCGTGTAGTTCCAGGGAAGCCGCCTCCGTGGGAACCCCCGCACTCCCAAGGGGGGCGGTGACGTCACCGGTGAGGATGACGTCACGCCTTGAGGTTTCCCCGGTAGGGTTTTCCCGGATTCTAGACCTGAAAGCCAATGCCACGGAGTCCAGGTGCCGACAGATCCAAAGCAAGCCAGCAGAGGGCGCGCAATGGCCAGGTTTTAGTGCTGAGCTCGTTCAAGAGATTCGCTACCCGCCACCACTGTGTGCAGGCTACCCCAGTTCAGTAGCTGAAGAGTCTTGCGCAGCCCTGCTGCTTTGAGGGGGGTTGGGAGGAAGGAAGCGGTCCACCTTCTTGAGCCCCATAAGCAGCCCTTCTGGCGCCCAGCTTCAGTACATCCAGCCCTGTCCTTGGCCCTCCCATAGAGGAGCTCGGCCAGGCAGCTCCAACTGCCCTTGCGTGCCTCGGCCCTGTCCCTGTTTGCGCCACCTGACCAGCCGCGAGGGTGTGAGCCAGGCCCTTTCCTCCAATTGCCTCCATCTGCGGGATTCCAGTTTCCCCAGAGCCCCACTTGCTCCTCCACTTCATCTCCAGGCCGTTATATCTATATCCCTTCCCCAATTCCTTTGCCTCTCCACAGAGGTGAGGAAAACTAGATGAGATTTATTCGGAAGCTCGTCTTTCTCAGCTCCACCTGGCCTTGCATTCACTCGAGACTCTAGTTCCACCTCTCTCCACAGCCAGACTGGGAGGGGCAACCTGGTACCTTGCGAAAATGCAGCAAGGAGATCTTTCTGTGTAGTTAGGGGCAGCCGGTGACCACCCCCACAAACAGAAAGGAGACCTTCTTAGGTGCTTTATGCTAGACATTTTAACATACAAAACTTTGAGGTATACAGACAGGAATGGGGATGCAACAAGTTGTGCGGCTGGCAGGTGGCAGAACCTAATTCAATCCAGGCCTGGCCCAAAACCCTATCCTGAGTGGGATGGGGAATGCTGCTGTTTGAGCTACTCTGTGGGCCCCATCCAGACTCCAGGACTTTCCTTCCCCTTAGCACACTGAAGGCAGTGAACACACAGTTTGGGGGCCTATAATCAGCCTGAATCCCAAGCTAGGAGGATGCCAGGCCACCCCACCTTCGCCCCAGATGGCTCCTGTCTGACTCTGTGGCTACCTGCAGCCATGTGGCACTTGGTGCCCGTGCCAGTCCTTTTTGCTGGGCCTGCATTGTAGAACAGTCAAGGCAGGAACAATAGCTGTACCCACCCCCTCAACAACCCGCCATGAGGCTGCCATGGCGACGCAGCCCAGATAAAAACACGATGCTGCCAGTCACTGGGAGTTAATTAAATCTGTTGTTCTCCTTTTGCTGAGCCCTCAGGAACAGGAATGTGCAGAGGAAATTGGCACTAACTGGAGGTCCCCCTTCTTGGTAGGCCAGAAGCAACTATGGGTCAGAAAGGCATTTATGGGGCTGGGGGTAATGGGGTTTCAGCTGAATTAGAGATGTCTGTCAAGAGCCTGCTCCTGTGGTACATGCCTGTAGTCCTAGTTACTTAGGGGTGCTGAGGCAGGAAGATCACTTCAGCCCCAGGGTTGGGGCCAACCTAGGCAACAATGAAATCGCTGTCTCTAAAAACAATTTTTAAAAAATACTGTGAAGGACTTATCAATACTTGTTTCTGTTGATATACAGACTTTTTCTTTTTGTCTTTTGAGACAGGGTCTCACTACACAGCTCAGATTGACCTTGAGCTCACTTTGTAGCCCAGGCTGGTCTCTAACTTGTGACAATCCTCCTGCCTCAGCTTCCTGAGTGCTGGACTTACAGGCATGTGCCATCCCACCTGGCCTTTTCATTCATTATCCTGTGTGATCATCACGACCATCTAGTCACTACTGCTAGTGCCAATTTGATAGATGAGGAGAAAGAAGGAAATTACTTGCCCCAGGTCATATATTTCATAAGAACAGCTATGATATTGTCATCTGAATTCAAACTATGTCCACCTTCCTTGTGTGACAAATGAGATGTAAATGAAAAGTCCAACATTTGTGAGCACTCAGCACTCAGTACATAAGGACTTGGCAGCTGTAGGGGAACTGGGCAGTGTGGCCAGCTATGAGCCAAAAATGTGCATTCCTGTTCTTCCACTAAGGCCCTGGAGTGCCTGACCCCAAGCTCACTGCTGCCTTAGACTAGCTCAGGCTGGGAAAGGGCAGCACAGAATAAAGGGTACAATGACAGCTCCAGGCTGAACAAGGAACCAAAGATAGGGTAAGGGTGCCCAGCTTAGCAGACAGGGCTTAGGCCAGACTGGCATAAGCCAAACCCCAAATCTACTTGGTGCCATTGACACCCTTCAGTGAGGAGGTCAAGAATCATTGCCACATTTTATAGACTGGTCAGAGACGGGCAGTCTCTTGCTTGCATGGGGTTTCAAGGCCGAGCTGGACCTCTGACCCTAGTCTTGCTCCAAAGCCTAGCTTGAAGGTGAAGATTTGATGCTAAACACTGTCTGCTCCTGTGTGGCTACCACAGGCCCACAATCAGGCCTGATCTAGTCCACAATTGGTGCTTAGTAATGTAAACATTGTAAGTTTCAAATCTTTGAAAATGCTCTGCTGATTTGGCTAAAGTCCTTGAAGCCTCCCTAAAAGGCTATGCCCCTTTGCTCTTCATGCCACTGTGTATGTCCTTGTCCTTGTTTGAAGACTCCTCAGATTCACAGCTTCTTGCTTGAAGCCACTGGCTTTGCCAAAGCCCTCCAGACAGTTAGTAGCAAACACCTGCCACATGTCCAATTCTATCTGTTAACAGCCATGCCCTTCAGATGGACTTATCTGTAGGCCTGAAATCTGTTTCTATTTTCTTTCATTCTTGTACGTCACATGAATATTCCTTGGGATTCCATCTTGCTTTATATGTAGTGCTTTAAAGCATGTCTGTGTAGTTTTGGGCCACATTCACTGGGAAAAAAGGGAATGACAGCAAGACCCTGGGTGTTTTATAACCTCCATGCTGCCTCATTTTCCTCACCAGTACCCATGGGGAAGCTTGAGATACTCCACTGCAGAGGTGAGGCACTGAGCAAGACATTAGCTCTGATGATGGCAGCTTATGGTGGTGATGCAGAGATGGGTGTGTCCTTAAGGTGCCCCCTGCCTGAGGGCTAAACACCATGGAGAGTTCTCAGTCTTCCTAAGAAAAAGTCTTTTCATTTGACTGATGAGAGTACTTGGCTCAAAGACACCCAAGGGCCAGAGATCTTATATTCTAGGATCTCGCTGCATTGCTGAGGGTACCTACATTGCTTCTCTGCATGAAGAACCCCAGTCCCTCAAGCTTAGACCCCAAAGATTTGCTATAGGGTTCTTTATCTCAGCAATGGGCTTATCATTCATCCCACACAACAAGTTCTCAATGCAGTGTCTTCATCTGTTTGTCTGTTGGTCCTCCTGCCCTGGTCTGGTCAGGCCACCATTACCTCACCTTGAGTCCAATTACCATGCCTACCATATGCTAGACCCTTTCACAGCCTACCCATTCTTCATGCTGCCCATTTCCCCCATGCCCTCCCTGTCTGAACCCTGTAGTTGCTCCTTGTTTCCTCAGAAGGCAGTTCTGCCCTCAACATGATGCCTCTCAAACTTTCATGAGCATGCAAGCTATATAAATGGTTTGTCAAAACAGGCCAGGCCCCACAGCATTTCCTCCAGCAGGTCTGATATGGGGCCCAAGAGTTTGCATGTCTAACAAATTCCCAGCAGGCATTGGACCAGGAGCACTCTGTGACCTAAATCATGAGTTCTGGGATGAGCCTCTGCCAAGGCCACTTCACCTCCTGGCATGTTTTCCAAAAGAAATAATTCCTGAGCCACCTCGTGTGCCCAGGGTTGCATGGGAGTGAAGCCCAGTGATCTCCGACTGTTCAGAAATGGCCTGTGTCCACCAGAGGGTACCTCTGCCTTCGCCATTTGGCACATGGTAGGTAGTTCAAATATAAGGAACACCTCAAGAGCTGGATTGCCATCCAAATCATTCCTGAGAAATGTTTGTTAAGTGGGGTGTGGTAGAGCATGCCTGTAATCTCAGCACTCAGAAGGCTGGATCAGAAGGCTGGATCAGAAGGCTGAAGGAGGATCAGTGTGAGTTTGAAAGAAGCCTGAACTACAAAGTGAGCTCAAGGCCAGCCTGAACTACAGTGCAACCTTGTCTGAAAAAGACAAAAAAGAAAAAAGAAAAAAAAGAAAGAAAGAAAAAGAAATGTCTGTCATTTACCATCAAATCATTGAGAAAGAAGCCATCACCCAGCATTCAGCTCTCATAGCATGGATTATAAGCAAACTGAGAACCATGTCTGTGGACAAAAGGAAAAAGACAACCTGGAGGTACAGACCAGGGGCTTTGGAAAAAGGAAATCCCAGGTGGCAGGTGCTCTGGGTGACCAGATGGAGCCCTGTTAATGAGGCTTGGGCCTGCTAGCACTCAGGTGAAGAGACGGAGACTCAGTCTCCCAAAGATAGGAAGAAGGGAAGAATGTTGTGTGAGAATGGTGTCCTGAGTGCCTTGTACATGCTACTGGCATCTTTACAGTCCTGATCTCAGTGACATTGAGGAGGTGGCTGTTGTAGCCTCACTCTGGAGACAAGGACGTAGTCTCAACAAGGTGCTGAGGCCCAGAGTCATATGGATGTGAAGCCCTGATGCATGCAAAGCCCACTGGCAGGAAGGGCATGTCAGGGAGGAACTGGTGACATATTTACATCTTGTCCAAGATGGAAAGGCTGACAGAAGAGAAATGACTGAACTTATCCCAGCTCCCAATGTCAGCCAAGCAATGGAGCTGGCCATAACTTCATTTCCAGCAAGACTAAGGGTAGAGTCTCTACAACCCAACCCTGATATTGGGAAACTGCAAGTAACAGAGTGGGCAGAAAGGCCTTTTTTTTTTTTTTTTTTTTTTTTTTTTTAAGAAAGGCCTTTTGTAGGCTAGTATCTTTTGTCCTTGGCTCTGACACTCCTGTGTGTATGGGTGGGGAACAGGATATTCAAAGACTAGACTCTGAGTAAACCCTCATTCTGTGGCTTCCTGTGCTTCTATCCTCTCATCTAGCATGAGAATTAATTATCTGTCCTGGCAAGGGAGGTAGCCATATAGTGTGTGTGTATGTGTGGGGTCTCCCTCTTACTGAAGTCGGCACAATGTAACATGCAGAGCACAGAGGTGCAGCCTTGGGTTCAAATCCTGTTTCTGTCCTAACTGAGCCATGTGCTTATGCTCTGACTACTCCCATTCTTGAGCTGAAGCTTCTTTACCTCTAGGACAAGGGATGATGAGACCTCCCTGGTAGTGCCAAGGAGGGAGTACAATTGATGAAGACTGTGATAACATCCAAGGCCAACATAGACAGCTGAATGTGACAAACAAAACATCACCACCTTGCAGCCTGGAGGCTCAACTGTGAAAACCAGCCCATGGGAATACACTGTATGCTGCCTGGGTTGGGGGAGGGCAGCAAAATGACCCTCACTTTACCATGGACCAGAGGCCTCAGACTCCTGACCCTGTTTGAACACAGTTCATGCATACATTTTGTTGGCCTACAATCTATTTTTAAAAGTATTCTGATTGATTACCAGAATTTAAAAACCAGATTAGGCATGAAGGCCTAGATTTCTTACACATGTGAAAACTGGACAATCTGATTGTACAAAGTCCCCATCTCACAAAAATGACATCAATTGGAGTTAAGCACTCCCTGGCCCACCTCACTGATTCCATTGTCCCCTGGTCTGTGGAAGCACTTGAGTCTCCGACCTCTGTGCTGCATTGGGTATCCAAAGGGTCCAGCACTGCCTGAGCCCACCTTGATGTTCCATAGCCAAGAATGCAAGCTGAAAAGGCCACAGAGCCAATGAACCAAAGACTAAGGACTCAGGGATTTCCCAGGGGATTGAGGCAGTCCTCACTGCTTGATCTCAGCCAGACAGAGAAAATGGAGGGAGACAGGAAGCAAGCCCGCAGCAGCACAACCCTATAAAGCATCTGAGGCAGCAAGAATCTGGCTAATTTTGCTGCAAAAGAGAAAGGTATACCAGGCTTGAAAGACAGGGAACTTCCTCACTGAAGAATGTGAAAGGTTACAGATGGTCTCTGGAAGGCTCTAGGATGTTCTATCTTGGTCATATAAGCTGTGTAGAGCAGGCTGAGAGGGGCTCTGCCAGCAGGGAAACTGGCAGTGGAAACCGAGCTCTACCTCTTACTGGTTGCATGACCTCAGACAAGTCACTTCACCTACCTAAGCCTCAGAGTCTCCACCTCTAAAAAGATAATAAACTTACCTTCCATAATTGCTGTAAGAATTAGGAGATAATAGGTCCAGAAGTCATACAGAACATGAAAGAATGAGAAGAGCCTATGAATAATCTCCAAGGCCCATCTGCCTGCAGGAGACTCAGGCCTGCTTTCCCAAGCATTATCCATCTATGGACACCTTATGCCAAGGCCTCAGATGCCCCAGATACCTGTCACCTCTGGTGCCCAGGACACCTTCCTGGATGGGAAAGAAAATCCAAAGGTGGCTGTGGTCTCAGGGATGCTGGATCCAAAGCCTGTGGTCAGAGATGGCATCTGCTGAGTCAGGCCATGGAGTGCTGGCAGAGGGGGCATTTCTCTCTCCAGCATACTGCCTGCTGAAGGGAGTCTGGGAGGGGAGCCAGAGGTCATTTCCTCTGACTCAGTGGCCATTCTTCCCAGAGGAGCTCCCCTGGAGGACAAGGCATCTCCATGTGGCAGTGGCCTGTCTGCCAGCCGACCTGCATGCCACCCTGCACAGTTAAGGCATTATGCTGAGACAAGAAAGGGACACTTGTAGACCAGACAGTGGGCTTGGTTTCTCCCATTTGGCCTCAGCTTTGGCTTCCTTGGGTCAGTAGTGTCCATTCCTCTGTTCCTGCCTACTCACTTCCACTGCTCCCCGGAGAACAGTGGTTAGGAACCAAGAACAGAGACCACCTCCAGCCTATGGGGCAGTTTGGCACATGCTCTGGCCATGAGGAGGTGGAAGGAGTCAATTTTTTTTTTTTTTTCCGCTCCCTGGATAAGAAACATGGCCTCTGGGAAATGCAACTCAGGCCATATAGGGAAGGAGCAGAAGGCCCTGGGTAGGGATAATGGTGGGAGCTATGGAGTTGGGACCCCAGACCCAGCTTGCCTGCCTCTTCTCTTGCAAGATTAGGGTCTGGGCCGCCTCCACATTTGCAGCCACTCTAGAAGCCCTGCTGCAACGATTGCAGCCACGTGGGAGCCAGCTCGTGCCCACGGAGCCGTTCACCCCTCCCAACCCCCATCGTCAACCAGCTGGATAGGCAGGCACACCCAGTCGGGCCACTGGGACATTCCCTCCCATGGCGCCCACCTCTCTCCCCACACCCCCAGCTCTGGCCCCGCAAAAAGTGGGGTGGGGGAGGGGCGTCGCCACCCCTCCGTCGCGTTGCCAGGGAGCGCAACCCCGTTGCTGTGGCAACCGTTTCCAAGCGAACTGGTGGCTGCTTGAGCCCGCTCAGGCTCCTTTGCTCTCTGGCGCCCTCCTCTCTCCCTCCCTCCAGTGTGGGCTGGGGGAGGGTCTATCCGCGGCCCGGACGGGGGTCCTGGGCGGCGACCCCAGCCAGGGTGCATAGCTGCCCACCGGGAGGGGCTCAGCCATAGGACCATCTTCCGCCCTCCATGCCTGCCCAACCCGCAGCTGCCACGGTACTCACGGGCCCAGGCATCCTCCTCGAGTTCGTCCTCCTGCTTGGGGCGTGAGGCCCAGTGGACCGAGTGCCCGGCCCGTGGGAGGCGGCAGTAACAGCGGCTGCCCCAGGGAGCAGACAGTGGCAGCAAAAGCGGCTCCGAGCGAGCGCTGAGCTGGAGCCACAGAGCGCGCGCACGGCCGCGTACACAGCGCGTGCCAGCCCAGCGTGCGCGCGCGCGCGCAGCCTCCAACAGAGGGCCCCTCACCCCACACCGCCACACGCCGCCAAGGAGGCTGCCCCTAGAGGGAAGGGGGTGCGTGGGACGCAACACCCGTGTGCCGCGCCCAGACCGGGTACACAAGGGCGCCAAGTTCACACACTCAGGGCATCCTGCACAGGGAATGCACATGCCACACACCTCTTGGAGATAGGCTGCTTGGCGGGGGCTGGAGCACGCTGACAGACCCAGGCACACATTGGTCGCACATGCTGGATAATCGGCCATGCAGCTGAGGTCAAAAACCCTGATCCACACATGGCTCAGCCTAGAGCTATATCCTGAACACATTCCGACAAGCTACTGTACACATGAGGTGGGCAGGGGTTTGAGCCCACAACGACTCCAGTGTGGGTCCCTCCCAACTCAGGCCCACACTCACTGTCCCCCCATCAAGCACAGGCCATCAAATGCCAAATAAGGAAGAGGCATAGGAGGACCTAGTGCTGAATGGCTACAGGCACATGCTTACCCAAAGGAACAGAGATGACCTCTAAGAAGGGCCCCACCCTGAGGTCCTCTTAAAGGGGTCACTTTGAACCTGACAGTCTTGGCCTTTTAGCTAAGTTGTTTCTATACCAACTTTACGATTTGCACCATGATCTTTCAAAACCCACCTCTCAGAGCTGTGGCATACCCCTGTAATCCAAGCACTTGTGAGCCTGAGGCAGGTTTTTTACTAGTTCAAGACCAGCCTGAGCTCAAGGCCAGCCTAAGCTGTATGGGTAGACCGTCTCAAAAAGAAACACACACACACACACACACACACACACACACACACACCCCACCCTTTTTTGCCATAACAGTTGCAGTATTTGTGTGTTGCAAAGCACAGAACCCTAAAATAAATAGGCTTGAGCTCACAGGGACTGGGTTATATCACTAGCAAGTCCAAAGACTTGCCACAACTTGATTCTAGATGTTTTAGCAATGGCATCAAGCATGTATCTGCTTCTCTCTTGCTCCTTGCCACCATTTTGGCAAGAGGTTGCAAGGATGAGCTCCACAATTTAGGCCACCCATACCCAGAGGAAAAAGCTGTTACCCAACGGTTTGGAAAACCAACCAAACCAATAAACCCACACATAACTTTCAATTGGACTCATTTGGCTGAGTATCAATGAACCAAAACAGGCAACCACACCTTGGGGGAGAAGGTATGTGCTCTGAACAGCCACCCAGTATCCATTCTGGTTTTTTTGTTGTTGTTGTTTTGTTTTTAGGTACATTACTGGGAGAAACCACTGCCCTGATGGTGCTGTCACACTGAGCCTTTGAAAACAAGTATTTTGCCCTCCCAATTCAGGATTCCTTGGCTTGCTCAATGTTGCCAAGACAGGAGTAACATTTTGCTTTTGGTGGTCATGCTCTGAACAGATGATACTGGCAACACCAGGAGACCCCACCAACAGAACTGGGGAGCGAACCAAGGGCCTCTACGTAGCTACAATCTCAGCCCTTTATTTCTTGAGGGTCTTCCTAAACTGCTCAGGCTGGCTTCAAACTTGCAGTCTTTCTGCTTCAGTCTCACTTGTAGCTAAGATTACAGGTGTAAGCTGCCACACCCAATACTCCGGTCCTTTTTATCTGAGCATACATCCTGTTAACTAGAAAGCTGCACCATCTCTTGCAATGTTTCTATCTGGGTCATATATGTGGTGTACTATATGCAGGGGTGCAAACCCACCACCATCTAAACCGAATGGAAAGGAAGGGTTCCATAAAGGAAACTGTATGTTTGTAGATGCTGGGACAGACGTCCTGATACCAGTCAAAACCCTTTAGGGATTCCCCAACTATCTAGATGAGTCCTGCAGCCTTAACATGGCCTTTAAAACTGGTTTCAGGTCACTCACCTGAGCTGCAACCACTCCTTTTTTCCCACTCCACTCCAACCCCATGCTCAATCATTCTAAACCACAAGAAGCTCTCCCATTACCCCTCTGTCCCTGGTGTCCTGGAGATGCCAACTAAGGCAGTTTCATGGCCAAGGCCTCTCCCATTTGGTGGAGCCCTCAACCTGGCCTACTCTAGAATCCTCTCTGCTAGTGCTGCTCACACTTGGTGCCACTGTTCCCATGTCTCTCTGCCTACCAGACCGAACTCCAAGCTGGCAGGGACCTGGTTTCCAGCTCCTACCATATAGCTGTATGGGAAGGAGGTGAGCTTAGTGAAAACTTGTTGAGAAATGAATTCAGGGAGTTGCCTCTGCCAAAGATGCAAGGTAACCCTAGCAAGGTTCCCCGGATGCCTCCCACACAAAGAGGAACAAGGGAGAGGGGTCTCAATGCCTGCATGTCTACCTGGCACATCTGCCCATGAATGGGTTTTGGCTTCTGCAAGCTAATACCTATCTGATCCCAACTCCAACCCCAGAATCTGGATCAGAGGGACAAATATACTTCAAACCCCAACCTCATGGAGAAGATCTGACTTGTTCATCTTTGGCTGGCCTGTTTTATTCAATCTTATATTGACCACTCACCCAGTGGAAGAACTTGAGTGAATCCCCCACCACAGCATACATATACCCCTTGCCATTTCCTTCAAACTGATGAAAGGAGCAAGGATTCCATACACCAAGAGGTTCCTTCTTCAAAGTTGGGTGCTGGGTACCTTCCAGCTGCTGTTAAAACAGCTGCCACGCTTAGCAGCACCCAGCACCTACTACCCTAGCAGCTGAGAGACCTGTTAGTAACTCAGGAGCTCTAGAGGTTCACTGGCTGCTTCAGTGGACTTACACAGCTGCCTTGCAAGAAAATAGGTATCACATTCATCTTCCTAGACAAGGGAAAGACCTGAGCCAAGTTAGTTTAAAAAACTGTCATGCTTGGACCTGAACCCATAACTGGCCAACAGCAGAGTCTCATGTAGTTTTTGTAGATGTGCCTGGCCCAGGGGCAAAGAACAAACTTTTATTGTGGTTACA
Source organism: Octomys mimax (assembly GCA_002564305.1). Classification (NCBI taxonomy): domain Eukaryota; kingdom Metazoa; phylum Chordata; class Mammalia; order Rodentia; family Octodontidae; genus Octomys; species Octomys mimax. The sequence goes on along the minus strand of NDGM011080301.1, from coordinate 2,669 downwards.
GGGCATTCTTGGGAAGAGCTGGGAACACTGGAAGGCTATTGAACAGTGACAAGTTTGTAAAGTCTAGGTTCTTATCCCCAAATAATCGCAAATATAGTTCTCCAAGCTGTCTCCCTGGTAACTCTCCTTTAAGTCTCAGTTACCTACTACTTCTGGAAAACCTGTCTTGATGTGCAGGCGGCTGGTCCCTTCCCAACCCTGCCATACCTTCTTCCCAGTATCACCACTCTCTAGGTCTTTGCCCATCTATATGTAATGCTTCGAGGACAAAAGAGAGGGTTGCACATGCACCAGTCCAGGGACAGGCACATAGCAGGTAGCCTGTAGAGAAAGATGTGGGGCAGGTGTTTGTAACAGCAGCTCCTACCTGGCTCCCCAGGCCACTCCCAAGTTCATATTTGGCAGCCAGGTCACCTTGGCCTTGAATAGCTTAAAGGCTATCCAGCTAGGCCTGCCTCTAGACAGTCAGAAACTGGCCCACACTCCAGCACCCAAGACTCTTCCTTATGCCCTGTACTATTTAAGAAACAGTGGAATCCACTCAGTGAACTCCAAGACCACGAAGGCCTGGCTGCCTATAAAGACTGCCTTATAGTAAGTCCTAAAGGCTCCTGGGCTTTGGAAAGGAAGCCCCTCACCCCTTCTGCCAATCCTATCTTATTTCCAGCTGGGCCAGGGAAGCAGGAAGACCCCCCTGGAACACCAGAGGCAAGAAAGAAGCAGGCAAGGGCAGCTGGCCAGGTTTGTGCTCAGACTGTATTCACGCAGAGACATGTGGCAGCTTACATTGGACAAAATTGAGTAATAAAAATTAGCTTTAAATACAGAAAAGCCAGGGTCCTGTAATCCCTTTCTACCCTAACACTGGGACCAGGATGGCTATCAATTACATTCTGGGGAGGACCAGGGCTGGGGCCCGGGACATAGGCACAGCCTTACCCTACCCCCTTCACACATACACAGATACACACCCACACATTCCCCATGGGCACACGCAGGGAGGGGCAGATTATTGCTGGGCACATGTGTGTATGTTTATGAGGGGATTCTGGAATGTTGGCCAAAGCTGGCCAGGGACATCCCTACCTCTCCTATGGCCTGGGCTGGAGCATTTTTGAAAGAGGTGTCTTCAGGGCCCAGCATAAGAGACAAGGTGACCTGGGAGCTGGAAGGCAGAGGGAGACCCATGTGGATCAGCTGGGGCAGTGAACTAATAGGTCTCAACAGTCAGTCCAATCTCTGGTCACACTTTGGCACAGGCCTACAGGATAGAGAACCCCGATTCAACGCTGATAACTGCTATAAAGGGACACAGTATTTGGCCCTAGTCAGTGCAGCCTGAGCCCAGGACACCAAGGGCAGGTATGAGCCTCACTCGGAGGTTGGTGGGGGCCAGCACAATGCTGGGGACTCAGGGATCTGGCCTTGCCACTTTTGAGTGGGGCCTGAGAAGCCTTGACTTTGGCAGTGGCTCCTCTGCTATCTCTTAGCTCCCCCGCCAGTGCTGGCTGCCCTAGAGACTGAGGCAGAGCGCCAGGTATGGGGTAGGAATTAAGAATGCTCTGGTTGCTATATACATTCATACAAATACATAAATACAGAAAGCCCCGAGCCCCACAGAGGAGCTGAAGGGACGCACCTTTGTCCCAGGGACGGCCCAGGCTTTGCCAAACTCAGCCAGACCAAGGGCTGAGAGGACACTGGGGACAGCTCCGGCTGTGTTCCCCAGGCCACGACTTTAGTGGACAATGGGGAAGACCACTGTGCAAAACTGTAAACAGCACTTGGAGCAGCTGCTACCGCCAACCGATGGTGGGGGCCTCGGGCTGGGGACTAGAGGCGGGTGGGGAGCTCTTCCTCACTGTCGCTGCAGTTCCCACAGCAATCCTAGAGGGACAGGGAAGACATGGAGGGAGAGAGGCAGAGCAAGGACTGTTAACCTCCAGTGATGCTGCGCAAGGCTGGCCCTGCCAGGACAGGAGAGGTGCCACCCAGGGCCACACTCTGGGAAGAGGGCTCCCCTGAGGGGCCTAGTGCAGCAGCTCAGGCCACACTTGAGTGGACATCAGAGCAAACGCTTATGGCAACTGATTTAAATATGGGGGACTAAGGAGATCCCAGAATGTGCCGGGAAAGGCCTCTGTTTAGGCTTTACAGGGGCTGGGCACAGGGAGACAGACAGCTGAGTAAGGCTGACAGCTTGAAGGGGCCAGGTTGCAGGAAACTGCAGCAGTGGGGAGAGGTACAGGGGGAGCGGGCACCAGACTTCTTTCTCCCACATCTTGCCTCTGCCATTGAAGGGCTGCCTGGGGCTCCCCGAGGCTGGGCAGCGAGGCTAACCCATGGGGAGCCCACACTGCTCACCTCTGGAAAGAGAAAAGAGGCCATGAGCCCAGCCACGGGAGGAGAATGAGGTCAGAGACCCTGGGTATTGCTGGCAGGGCTGAAGCATGCCCACTCCCAGCACTGGCAGGCACCAGCTATGCCTCCCACCCACCAGGCCCTGGAGCCAGGCTGGGAGCCCAGGCAGTAGACTACCAGAGCTTACCTGGCGGCTGAAGAATCTCTGCAGCAGTCCCTTCTTAGGTGGTGCGGGTGGCTGGCCCTTCCAGTCCAGGTCTGGAGGAACTGAGCCATCCAGCCCAAAGACATTCAACTCCTGGAAGCAC
>NDGM011080277.1:0-10580 GCA_002564305.1 Octomys mimax | reverse complement strand
TTGCTGGGCCTGTGCTCTGGGTCTATTCAGGATCCCGGGGGTCGGTCCTCTCACTCACTCGCCAGGCCTACGCTCTGGGACTATACAGGATCCCATGGCCTCGGTAGTCTCACTGACTCGCTGGGCCTGTGCCCCAGATGTTTGTAATGAGCTGTTATATTGTATTTACATATTTATATCTATATGTATAATATTTGCAATAAAAAATGTGAGGAGAAAAACATAGTTAAATGAGAATGTGATGGCTTGTATTGAGATTCCTCCCCCGCCCCCAGAGCTTCATGTAGGGGATTTTTGAAGGTAGCTCGATTAAGGGTGTGATGCTGGGATTAAGACGGTGGATAATGGAAGACCCCTGCGAGGGATGGGTAGCAACAATCAATAGGCTAACAGCCTAAAGGAGAGATGGAAGCAGCGCTGCTGCTGTTTCTGCTCCCATTGCTCCTCCTGGTAGCTGTTTGCTGCCTTCTGCTTGCCATGCCATGAACTGCTCTGTAATGTCCCTCTGCTACGCCATCCTGCCTAGAGCCAACCAACTGTGGGCTAAAATCTGCACAAAATGTGAGCTGAAATAAACTTCTCCCCCTTTAATTTTGGTGTTGGGTATTTGTTCAAGTAATCTATCAAGCAATGAAGCTAAAATTATGAAAGATGAAGAGAAAAAATTCAATACTAGAGATAAATAGCTATTATTGAAAACATTATAGTGTCTTAAATACCATTCAGAAGCAGGGATGATTTCTTTAAAATCTAAAATACATTAGAAGTTAACTTTTGGGGTTCATCATACATAGAAGGAAGGGAAGAAACATAAGAGAAAGATGAAAAACAAGTAAGATGTGTTTTGTTTATGGACCAATTACTTATAAAAGGTAATCATTATATACAATAAATGTGTACCAATAAAATTAATAAAAGGTAGCAGCTAATTTTCAGGCTTTGTCATACCTGAAAATAATTTATTTTTGATTCAGCTTTAAAATTCCAACTCTCTCAATCTCTTTTAGAGACAATATACACATGACATAAGTCAAAGGACAGATATTTCCAGGAAGGAGATATCTGAGCTGAGGCCTGAGGGTTAAGTAGAATTAGTCTATGGAGGTTAATGGACAAATGGACAGCTCCAGACCTGAGCCACTTCAAAACTGAAAGGATCTTTGCTTGTCAAAAGGTAGTGCCAGCATTTACTGGGGACAATGGATCCAGAGCAAGGGCAGAAGAGAAGCAACCCCAAAAACTTGGCTTTGCTAACATATCACATGGATGAGCCTGTGTCCCATTTCATCAGCTCTGATAATCACTCCCTCCCCTGATACACTCATGTAGAGAGTGAACAAGTTTGAAGATGAACAGATTTGCATTCATAAAGGAAAGTGTAATGCTGTATACCAAATGTGATCCCAAAGAGTTGCTATCTCATATTTCTGTATTTCTACCAACCTCATAAGTAGTAAAACAGTACTGAAAAGAAGGAGAAATTGGAATGAGCCAGAAGACTCAACAAGCCCCTTCTCTTGACTCTACAGAAACTAGAGGTAGAATGTGAGTGTTCCCAAAGATGCAAATCCTAGGCCATGGGAGGGGAAATGGGCTCCACCAGAATTGAACCTTTCATTTTCCCAATCCGATGTCTGTAGTATTTCAAACAAAATGTTTCAGATTCGAGGCAGTGTGTTTCCAAGTAGGAACAGACAGGTTTTTCAAGTTGCAATCAATTTATCCTCCTTATTGCGAGGAAACTCCTGACTTTTTATACTTACTCAAGTTAATAAAATGTGTTGCTGCTAATGAAAATGATAACAGCTTTGAAGTAAATAGGCATATTCTACTTAAAACATCCCCTCTGTCTCCAGAGCTCACTTTCAAATGCAACACACATATTCAAGATAGACATTTAAAAGGACAGGCACATACCTGGTACCGTGAAAAAGAAATCAGACATTTTCAAGTGCCAGAGCACACAGATGGTTCATTCACCAACTCAGGGGATTTGCCACTATTTTTGAAGCAGTAAAAGTTTCTTTTTCTCACTTTTAAAAAATGTCCTATGCTCTCTTGTGATATTTGCTAATGCTATGAAATTCTCCAGGTACTTGGGAAACTGTTAAAAGAGGAGAAATTTTCTGTTCTTGAAAGAATGTGGGTCTTATATTTGTTTTTAAACCAAATAGGTGTGTTGAAAAAGGACACATAGGATTTACACTTTTACAATAGCATGGCCTCTGATTCAAAGGCAGTCACACCAATGTCAAATCACACCAATGTGTCACTTTAACATAAGACAGACTCAAAGCCTATTGCTTAATTGATTTATTAGTTGGTTAATAACTGATTCATTAAGTAATATTTTCAGCTTACCTTCTTTCTTTGGATCTCAAACCAGGAAAGGATAAAGGATGCTAGAAATTCTTGAAGAGCAGAGGGAGAAATCATCCCATAAAACAATGATAAGTATTACAATTCTTTCCATGAAATACTTTCAGATGCCCTTTCAGAATCCCAGAAATATCACAGACTGATTAAATAAACTGATCAACAATATTTCATCAGGAATTTAAATAAAGTATAAAATATAGAAGTATCCAAAGTAATCACATACCATTAAAAAACAGTTCTGAAAGATTACAGTGAAAATGAGACATATTTATGAGTTACAAAACAATATTTAGCTGGGTGTGGTGATGCATGCCTGTAACCCCAGAACCTGGAAGGATGAGACAGGAGGAACACCCTGAGTTTGAAGCAGGCCTGGGAAACCAAGTGAGTTAAAGGCCAGCCTGAACTGAATTATTAAACCCTGTGTCAAAATTAAATAAATAAATAGATAAATAGGAATATTTAATAATTACCTACTTAGAGACTATTACTTTTAGTCTATGTACTGAAGATAATATACTAACACAGCTGCAATAGGTACTCAATATCTGTCCTTATAGAACAAGAAGTATATAAAAAATATGAAAAGAGCAACAAAAAGAAATTAGAAGATATGAGATTATGTTAGACACAAGGTGGCAAGGTCAGAATATTGTCTTTGCTTTCAATAACATTTTCTTTCATAAATAGCATGAATTATAATTGTGAAATTTAAATTTATTATTAAAGGAATTAGTTTTTATAAATAGTTGAGAATAAAGAAATTAATCATCTAATTGGAAAGGATATTGATAGAATTTTATATACTGCTCCATTGCTGTAATTCTTTAATCTCTGATATTCACTGTTGCTGAAGAAAAGAAAACAAAGCAGAGGCCAGAGAAAACCTGAAGGATTATTTGCTTTGGTTGATTGGTTGACCTTATCAAGGTGAAGTAAAGTATCTTGAAGGTGTAAAAAGCAATTGAATATCTAGGTGCCCACTAAAAATAATTCCTCATCCTAATCCAGTACACATTGGGATCCACACTGAATTCAATTTAATCATTCTCTGAGTCTTACCACACAATGATTTGCCATAAAGGTCATCCCTAGATCCTATTTAGTACACTCTGCCAAGGCTTTAGGACCAGACCATCTTGCTCCTCCATGGTCCTTTTACACATAATGCCACATTGCTAACATGCTGCTCTACTTAGGCATATCAAACAGTGAACACATATATCGAACTCACTTGCCAGGCAGGCACTGTGCTCCTGAGATACATCCCCATCAACTGGTAAATATATTTATTTGTACAAAGCTACTATACTTCGATTGTTTAAAATGAGCATTTTACCAATGATGCAAATAAATTCACAGTGAAAATCAACCATTAAATTCATCATGCATTTCTATAGCTAAGAAAACTACTTATTATGTTTAACAAATTCTACTCTTCATGAAATCTGGGCAATTCAACAATCTGTTAAAGGCCAAAGTAGGTGGAAACTTAAAGAATGCACCTAATTTAGTTTTAAAACCTTGCCCTTTAATCTGCTTCTAGTGAGCTCCTCATCCTCTTCCTTTGGCCCATACTTCCACTGGGGGTAAGGGAGAGTTTGTCCTTAGCTGATCCTGAGCACACAAAGTGAGTAAGAAGAGTGTGAAATATCTATAATCAGGAAATATTCAGATATGGGCTTAGTGTGATCACAGATTTGACAAGAGTTTACATTCCTTGAAAAAGCCCTCACATTTTCTCAAGAGTGTTCTTTCTAACCTATGACAAAGCTCAGCAAGCAACATGATAAGTAGCAGCCTGAAGAGGTAAAGCTGAGGTGTGCTGCCTTATAAAATAGCCACTGACTACATGTGGCCATTAGAATTAATAAAATTTAGAACCCAGGTACTTGGTCACACTTTCCATATTTTACCCATCTGGTAACCATGTATGTCTAGTGGCTAGAGTCTTGGGAAGAACAGGTCATTTTCCACCATCACAGAACATCACATTAGACAGGGCTATAGAACATCATTAGAAAGTTCCTCTGCTTACCTGTAAGGGAAAAAATTGAGATTTCAGGAAATCCTTTTGTATTAACAATAACTATTAGCTTCTCTGAAATTGTTATCAACTCTCAGGACTCATTTTCCAATTGGAAACTATTGTGTTGGTAATAGTTCTTCCATTTATCTCTGTCTCTTTCATTTCAAGTCTGTTTGGACTGACAATCCCTGCTTCCTTCTACTTTCTATCCCAAACATTTGCCTGCTGTCCCTGAGTCAGGCTCAGATCTGCTCTTAGCTTATCTACACTTTCTATCAGACAAGTCTGGTTCTTGTTATATTTTCTCATCATAACAATATGTTTTTGTATCTTGAAAGGCTCTGTCCACAGAATCCAGGACACTTTCATCCAAAAGAAGAGGAAAGATGGGGACTTCCAATAAAGGAATTAATTACATCATTCCAGATCAACCATTTTACAGAGTTATCTCCTCTGCCTCAACCCTGTCTCCCTCCAAATACTAAGTGACTATTTCATCATAGTACCTCAACCTAACAAGTCAGACCTGCATAAATACATAAAAGCCAAACACTGCCTTTAAGCTTCTTGACCTTGTCATGAAGAAAAGGCTATGACTAAACCTTAAATTGTGTTCTTTTGGGCAAAGGTTTCTCTTATTCAAATATACCTTTTGAAGCCAGTAGAAAGGACTTGCTGATAACCATTTCAACACCATACTTTATTAAAACAAGTTATTCCTATTGTTTACTGTGCAGTCGGACCATGATGAAAAGCAGATCTTCACCAGGACATTTTTTGTGCAGATTCCTTACCTTTCTGTTTACAAAAGAAAGTGAAGGTCTTTCAGGCCTATTTGTCACCATGTCCCAGTAGCCAACAATGCACATTATCAACAGCTTAAGGCTTCACTTCCTAATTAACCTTCCTAGAAACACAATAATAGCCTGAAAACACAGAGCTCTCCTGTTTAATGATCCTTCATTCCAGTCCACTTGGATGGTTGAACACGTTGAACTTCAAGTGGAGTCGGAACCATCCTATGCACAAAGAAGGAAATCTGAGAGGCTTTCTGTAGGACTAATTAGTTATCTACTTCAGTTAGAACCTTTGTAAAGGATTACAACATTAAGGCTACCTTGCCCCAAGCCCAAGCATGAATGTTGAATGTAGTCTCAAACATACTTATTTGCTTCATTCCCAGGGTGAGACTCATTTTCACTTCATCTAATGATATTTCTCAGCCTGTAGCTGAGGGTTCCCAGACCACATGTACACACAACATTATATGTAATAGAGAACTTTAAATATAATCATTATTAGAAGTAGAATTTTCTTCTAAATTCTTGTGTGAGTGGGGCATTTGTAACAAAATCCACCCCAATAAAGAATTAAATAATTCCTTTACAATTATCATGCAACCATTCACTTTAGTTGAAACAAATCTTTTAGCAAAATTTTGGATGTTTGTAAAACATGTAATACTGTACTTATATGCACAGTTTCTCATAGATTTCTGGATTATTTTTTCCATTTCATAGGAGAAGGAAATAAGGAAAAGTTAATCAAAAACCTCAAGTTGCACATCCTGACAACCATGAAACCAAGAATATTCTTTATTCAGAAAGAGATATATGTGTTTTTCAGGAAATCTATTAATACAATCATCTTAGGCTGCTCTACTCACCATAGAGAAGAAAGCAGGATGTTTTCTTGGGCAGCAAGTTCTTGCTTATTTCAGAGCATCTCTAAATGTCCATAATATAGGAACTGGAAACAGTTATGAAAGAGTTACTATGATGCACCTACATTCCTGAATGCATGACTCTGGCTTCTTTCTAGTAAGATCACTTATGCCCTCAAATCATACTTTCCTGAAAACACAGCTTAGTCATGAAGAACTTTGCCTTTTCTTGAGATCATACTCATATAACATTATTGAGCAGGAAACATTTTCAACATTGTTATATTCCCCACTCAGCTGGACTACTCACACCACAATTAATTGCATAATCATTTGCTTTCCTACAAAAATTCATTCTGCATAAAAGAAGCAAATCTCAGCCCTATGATTTCTTTCCAATAGCCTATACTATCCATCAAACTGAAGGGTCAAGGGGCAGACAATAATGAGTTTAGAACAAATGTTGGAAAACTGCAAACAATAGAGCATGGATTCAAGTAGAGAAGAGATTGTCACTGGGTTTGCTGCCACTGGGTCACAATAATGAGCCCAAGTGGAGACCATCAGAGTTTGTCTCCATCCTATTACTCAAATGTAGACAAAGAATGTTCATCTTGGTAAACTTCTGAGGACCAGTGCCTGGGATTAGCACACAGAGCCTTTTCTGACTCAGGACATCTCTGGCAATTCCTTATCTATTGGCGATGAAATTTGAGGACATAAAATAGAAGGCTCAGAAAACCCAGAAAAGAAATTATGCTCCCAAAATCAACTGTATGTGATCCTCTTCATGTGAGAATATTTAGAAAGTCTAGTGCTATTTAAGTGCTTCCTGGTTGCTATTTGGACAGTGGAAGAATCAGTGACACTGGTCATTCATAGTCCTCATGGAGGCCACCTGGTAACTTGTAGCTCAGCTTCAATTGACTGTGACCACAGGGAAGAAAGGACTTTCCAAGACCATCAAGAATGAACTATCCTAGCTGCATGTGAAAGTCTGAACAATTACTCATGTAAACATTCTCATGCAGAATAATGGTACTGCTTTCTTATTTGAAACCTTTCCTACTTAAATATATAAGAAAACAGCAAATCCTACCTGAATCACATTTTATTCCAACATATATGCATTGCCAAGATGGAAAGAGACAGCTGTGTGTAAAACAGAGCCTTGAACTAACCAAGATGCAAAGGAAAAGGAAAATGAAAGAATTTTAAATGGTGTGACTGATTAAATAATGGCCAAAATAAAATTTCCTTTGCAATGTCAATGAACTCAAACTCAGTCTTCTCCCATGCAAATACCACTTTTGAGTGTGAGCCTCACATTTGAATGTTACTTTCAGAAGATTTTAAGAAGGTAAAAACAGCACTTAAGAGGGAATGAGTTCACTTATGTTTGATTTTGAGTGCAGCAGTGAAAAAGAGGCATCAAAGAGGAGATGCCTTACTTTCTAGTTATGGCGAGCTAAGATAAAGTTCAGTACGAGACCAAGGACAGCAGAGGTTGGTCCATGGGAGCCCGTAGCAGGGTGCAGGTGAACTGAGGCATATCAGCTAGAACACTGGCTGCACAATGTACATGAGCATGAGGAGACCTTGAGAATATCCAGAGGAAAAAAGAAACCACAAATACAAAACTAAGATTCAATTTGAAGCCAGTGGAGGTGAGCTAACATCACAGAACATAAAGGAACCAGGCACTGGCACCAAATAATTTTACCTACATAGTTTGTTGCTGTGTCAATAGGCTGTGAAAAACTCAATTCAAAACCTACAGTTCTTGTCAAGAGAAATAAATTAATAGTTGAGAACCAGATTGCCTAGAGAAACAATGGTTTCTGCTACTAATTGAAAGACAGAAAAGGAGTAGAATTAATATAGAGAGTTCTAAGGCAAGGCAAAAATTACATAATGGAAGTATATAATATCTTGCCCCACCCAGCAAATCCCATTAACACATTAGCTTACATAAATTAACATCAGTTTTCACTTACTTTAGAACAAGAAATTACATAAAAATTATGATGGAGAAAGCAAATGTGTTAGCATAAATGCTTTTAGAAATTCTAAATGTATGAATAATCTCCCTTCACTATAATTTGTAACTATTTCTTAACAAAAACCTTCCATGGAATGACATATCAGTGGGGACTCTGAAATACTGAAAAGAAGAGAAAGTAGAGCCTATGCAAATAAAAAGTTGCACAGATAGTAACCATAGAGAGAAAAATAAAGGGAAAACAAAAGAGATCAGATAATTATTATAACTACCTAAGGTCAAAGCCCAAAGAAATCATAACGTGTATCAATCATACTACTTTAGCCTGCACTAAAAAAAAAAAAAAACTTTGTACTTGTTGAATTTTTTAAATTATAAAGTATAATAAGTAGTTAATGTCTCATTACTGCTAGGTGCTATGTTTGGTGAAGTCAGGTTCCTTGATGCTTTTTAAAATTTTTTTACGTATTTAGTACAGGGTCTCACCACACAGATCAGACTCATAGTTATTCTCCTGTTTTCAGCCTTCCAAGCACTGAGAATACAAGTGCACACCACCAAACCCAGTCTCAATCATCACCTCAGCATGCTTGGGGGCAGGGCTGGCACAGTACGCCGGTTCTTAGTGTTTTTGCTCAGCAATATATTTCTGACTTCAGGAACTTTGCTTGACAATGTAAATGTAGTAAGTATTCTGAGGTGGGATAGGAAGGAAGGAAGGATAGAGGGAATGTTAGGAAGGAAGGATGGAAAGACAGAGTGAGTGATGGAAGGAAAGAGAGAAAGACAGAAGCAAAGAAGGGAGAGAGGGTGGCAGGAAGGCAGGAGGAAAGAAGGAAAGGAAAAACAAAAGGAATGTATGGGATTTCAGGGAATAATCCATGTACTTAACATCCAAAAACTTTGATTTAATCTAAGTATGAATATTTGTAAATAATTTGAGAATGCTTCGACCATTGCTATCCCCAGTTACAAATATATGCAAGAATACAATTTAGTTATTAGAATTAAAAGTACATTTAGTTGGATGCCATCTTGCCATGGACAAGAATTAAATTCTAAGAAAGCAAAGATAAACAAATCAACTGAATAACTAAATGAAATGATGATTCAATAACCATAAATGGAATCTTTTGGTATTTACCCTTTTTATACCTTTTTGTACAACTGAAGACTTGAGTCCTTGTAAAAGAATAAATTGATATGAACAATATGCAAGCTCTTGATAGACAGTAACTGACACATGAAAGTCTAAGGAAGCATAGTGTTATGGTAAAAAAAATCTTTTGATTCAGCACACTTGATTCCAATTATTAATTCTAATAATCCCAGACCAAATAGATTGCAAATTCTTCCATGTAAAATGAAAATAGTGAGTTAGATTAATTTTAAGTCATTTGAATAATATTTTTATTTTATATCCAAGTTTTTAAAATTAATGAAAAGACGAGAAAAACAATAATAAACAGTATGCCCTTTTGTCATACAGGATTTTATAGCACCCTGTGGCTTTTAAGACAGATGGTAGATTTCAATATTTAAAACATAACAGTTAAAACTAGTGTTCAACAATTTATTCAATTCTCAGTTTTATAATAATGGTGTCAATTTGATTTTTATAGATACAAATCTCTTTGAAAAAACACTACTCAAGTGAGCTGGGAAATTTACTGCTGAGTAACAGAATTAGATATGTGAAGTATGGCTTCAGAAGGCCACAGCCTACTGGCAAAGCAGCCAGTACATACAGATGGCCATGCATGGTGAACTGTGGCACACGGAAATGGGCTGACATAGTTACCCCTTAACTTATTTGATTCTCACCCATATCCAATAAAGTAAAAGTTCTTAATGTTCTTTTTTTTCCTATATTTTAGGGAAGGGTCTACAGGGTGTTCACGGTCTCACTACTAGATTGAACTCATAGTAATTCTCCTGTTTACAACCTCCCAATTGCTCAGATTGCAGGCCTATGCCACCACACTCAGTCTCAATGGCCATCTTAGTGCACCCCAAGGGTGGAGCCAGCATGGCAGGCCCAGGGATCAAACTTCCAGCCCCTGCGCCTGATTGCAAGTGCTTTAATCCACTGAGCTATTTGGCCAGCCATATAAATTCTTATTCTCATTTTAAAGATAAGAAAATTGAGACTAAGAGAGCTTCAGTAAATTGACCATGGTTACCACACTGCTCCATCTCTCTCTGTGCTCCTCCCACCCCTCACATTCTCCAGCTCAATGAAGGAGAAAAAAAAGTAGCAGGACATAGGTCATTTTCTAAAATTGACCACTTACTGGTGCATAGGTCATGCTTAAGTATATGCAAGAAAACAGAAATTATCCCACACATATCATCTGACCACAGTGCAATAAAACTGGAAATAAATGACAAAAGAAACCAGAAAAAAATCCCTAAATACATGGAAATTAAATGACATCCTACTAAGCAACTGATGGGTCACAGATGAAATTAAACAAGAAATTCAACAATATCTACAATTCAATGAA
>NDGM011080276.1:0-12396 GCA_002564305.1 Octomys mimax | reverse complement strand
GATGGCTCAGTAGAATAAGCGCTTGCCTGGCAAGTGCAGGGGCCTGAGTTCAATCCCTGGTTCCACAAAAACAACAACAACAACAACAACAACAACAACAACAACAAAACCTTTCTCCCCCTTCCACTCTCCCTCTCCCTCTAGCTCTTCCTTTCTTTCTGCATCTCTCTCTCCCTCCCTCTTTCTCTCTCCAACTCTTCCTCTCTCCATCTCTTTTTCTCTTTCCATATTTTCCTCTCTTTTTTCCCTCTGTCACTTTCTCTCCATCTATCTTCCTCTCTCTATCACTTTGTCTCCATCTGTTTCTCTTCCTCTCTCCATCCCTTCCTCTCTTCTCTCTGTTCTTGGTAGCTGGATCTGTATAAACTATTGTTAATCAGAGCCTTAGCCCTGGGTGTGTTTTCTCCTTGCAGCCAGATGCCACCATGACCAAGTGGGCTCCGTGGGTGCTGACAGTCCTCATGTTGGCCAGGGTTCTGGCTGTCCCAGTAACCCCTTTCCCAGCTCTCCAGATCTTCCCTGAGAACTGTTCTCAGACCACTCCTTGTCTTGTGGCTTCAGTAAGCCCCTCGGCTATCACCACAGGCCTGTCATCTGCATTGAGTCGCCCCCGCCCTGGCCCCCGCCTTGGCCCACGCATCACCCTCTCGCTGGACGTCCCCATCGGCCTGCTGCAGATCTTACTGGAGCAGGCCCAGACCAGGGCTGCCAAGGAGCAGGCAGCTGTCAATGCCCACATCCTGGCCCATGTTGGCTGATGCTGAGGAAGAGATCATAAAAACTGCGGCAACCCTAAAGAGAAAACATAGAGGAAGGCAACAGACAGCTGGACAATGTGACATCTGGGAAGAATGTGCCTAGATACTATTTCAGGAGCCTCTGGTCACATAGTGTTGTATCTCATTGGAGCCCTATGAAGTCTGTGGGCACCCTGGACTTACTGTATGTCTGCACAACTTGGACAGTACCACATACGGTCACTGCCATATGTAACCTTGCATGTCAGGGCCCCTCACAGTCCCCAAACATCTGTACACTGTAACACTTGGTCACAGTTGTGTTTCACTCATGAGCTGAGACACAGAAGCCTAGTGTTGCATGAAGCAGCTATTTTAGGCCCACAGTCTGGCTCTCCCATGTAGCACAGAGGCAATGCTGGTGATGGTCACATGCATGTTTTGTGCAGCTGGATGGATACTGTGAGGCACAAGCAGCTGGCCATGTGTGGGAAGTCTGGCCATGGCAGCCTTGCCTCGGGCTGCATGTGCTGCCCATTACAAGTTTCTGACAGCTGTGTGTGAGCAGTGGGGTGTGTTCATCCTCCAAACCTGAGCGAAGTACACACAGTGCACAGCTGGCCACTGTCCTCCCCACACTCCTGCACACACAGCCTCAACATGCAGGTCTCAGGGGAGAGGGGGCCCATTTCTCCAGGGCTCCTACCCAACTCTCCCCCTTCCTCACTAAGATGTCCTGAGCAAAGGTGCCACCTTTCTGAGCCTCGGTCTCCTTGTCTGTAAAGCAGGTGATGCCACCAAGCTTCATGTGCAAAAAGTGACATACAGTGTGCTTGAAGGCCTTGGCTAGCTGCAAGGGACACTCAATAAATGCCGAGTGATGGGAGGATGAGATGGCTGAGATTACGCCATCACATGCACATCAAGGCTGAGTCACAGCTACTTTCTCTGCTGTTTCATCTACCTTTCCTCTGTAGACTCTTAATGCACCCAGCGTCTTAGTAGTTTGGGAGCAGGTATTGCTGTTTGCACTCCTCCCACCATAGCTGGGCGGGAGCTAGCTGATCTGGGCACGTGGGCAGGCCTGAGGCAGGCACTGCACGTAGGGCAGAAGCTCCGCCCAGAGATGAGGGCAGTCCCTGGGCAGCTTTGACTGGAGAGAGGCAATAGCTGCGCCCGTGTGCAGCTGCCTGCCTGGTCAACCTCACAGTAGTAAGCAGCCCTGGCAGGCGGGCCTAGGGCGGCTGAGAGGCGGAGCTGCTTTTTTCAGAGCCTGCCTGAGGCAGGCAAAGGCGGGGTTACCCTATTCCCCCTGAGCCATAGGGGGCGGTGGCCCTGGCCAGTTCGGTGGCAGGATGGACAGAGGCACGTTAAGAGGCAGCTCTCTGACCAACCCAGGGCCGGGGAGCGGCGGGCAGGGTAGGCACGGGGCAGTGTGGGGAGGATGGGAGTTTGGGGAAAGACTGGGGTGCAGGGAGGGAGACTGAGTGTTGGGTATATCTCCCTATGCCGGGTGCTCTGAGAAGACATCAGTTTGTCAGTGGCCTGGAGGAGGGGGGGGAGCACTGTCGTCTTACAGGGCAGAGGGGGCTGGGGTAAGGGGAAACTATAAATAGTGTCCTCCTTCAGCCCAGGGGGAGGGGCTGTCACTGAACCTGCCGAAGGCCCTCCCACTCTGTCACTTGCTGAACTCCAAGGGGTTATGTTCATCTAGGTCCTCCCCAAGGGGTCACCCAGAGTGGGGAGGCCCAGAGGCTCATTTGAAAAGTTGTTTGTATCATGTGGCCTTAGCCCTGAAACCAGCGCTTCTAGGTACCCAGTGTGCGCCCTGTGCTGGTCCCAAGCATCTCTGAATGCCTCCTGCACACCCTTTCTTGCTCATGCACCACTCTGAGCCCGTTGTTGGTGCCCTGGCTGGTCCTGAGTCGCTTTGAGTACCTACCGTGTGCCCTGTGTCAGGATGGAACCAGGAAGTGCAGATCAGGGTAACAGGCTGTCCTCAAATGGCTATACATATAGTTGGAACCTCATATTCTGAGCTCTAGGCCCAGGAAATCACTGTCAGTCCTTCCTGGAAATGGCCAGAGGAAGCTAGCATTCCTGGCAACTTCCCCTGCCCCTCAGTGACTGCAGCATAGGATGGAGGAACAGAGACAAAGGGGGCAGCAGAGAGCCGTAGGCCCTGCAGGGCCTGCTGGTCCCTGTGCACTGCCTGGGTGCAGGGCTCATTACTAGGTGTGCTTCTGTGTGTTCAAGTGTGCCCTGGGGTGCGGACCTTCGTGACATGCATCCTAGCCCCTGGGTCTTTATGCTGGGAATGAAGGACTGGGAAGCAGGTATGGGGACTGGGGAGACTTTGAGCCTTGAGAACTGAGAGTTGAAGAGTTTGGCCACTCCCTGGCTTCTGGCATGGGATGCTGGGAGGAGACCCACTGGCCAGTGCAGGGAGCACTTGGAGCCAGCCAAGGTCAGGTTAGGCAAATTCATGGAAGAGAGAGACTGAGTCGGTTATATTCACACAGAAGTGCACACTCATGCCCCAGCACACTTCCTGCGCATGGTACAGGAGAGCTGGCACATTTGGAGATGCCCTGAGGAGGGAGAAACCATGAGGGCCAATTATTCTATTGGACATTTGTTAGTGTTGGGGGAGCAGAAAGCCAGAAGGAACACAGAAGAGCCTGGGTGTGAAGGAGGGAAGCACAGCAATGGTTCAAGGTGCAAGGGTGAAGGCTGGTGGTTCTGCTGAGTCTTTTGTGTGCTGCGTGGTGGCTTTGTGATTTTGGACCCTTCTCTGTATTCAGATCCTCCATTTTCTACCTAAGAAGTGAGGCCATGGGAGGGGAGATAGGATGTGTGCTCAGAGAAGATGTAGACCTAGACCCTGGCCTTGGGGAGGAGCCCAGGCTTCTGATGTTGACCTATGTCCTCCCAGTTGGATATTATAGACTTGGAAGGGTGTGTCTGGGCAAGCCCAGGGTCAGCTGGCAAAGGAGTGGAGGTACCTCACTGTGGTATTTCCTGGGAGCAAGGCTCAGGCTATCTGGTGTGAAGATATCATTAATCCCCTATTCTTTTTTGGTTACTCCCTTCTTCCAGCTCTTACATCCAGAGGGCCTGGGGAAGAGGAAAGCAGATCTGATTAGGGGCTGGGTACCTGTGGATGGTAGAGAAGGCAACATCTCCAGTGGTATACTAGGGGTTGGGCAGGGTGTGTGCATATGGCAGTTGAGTTTTCTGAAGCCTGGATGACCCCAATACGGCCTTGGCAGTGGCCAGGAAATACAAGCGCTGGCTGTGTGAGGAACAGAATGGGTGGTGTTGGAGAAGCAGGGCCAAGTGGGTTACCACTGGGCCTGGAGACAGGCTGGGGGACAAACATTGCAGCTGGAAAATGAGGAAGAAGGAAATGGGTCACCCCACCCGAGGCAGGGCATTCCACGACTAAGCAGCTAGAGTGGGTATTAGGGCAGCGTTTGGATCTCCTGAACCTTTCTTTTCTGTGAAATGGGCAGCAATGAGTCTCATCTTTTTGTTTTGTCTTGTTTTTGGGATTGGGTCTTGTCTTATAGATCAAACTGGCTTTAAATGATGTAACACAGGCAATGCTCCTGCCCCAGGATTGCAGGCATGTACCACCACACCTGGCTTGTGCGTCTGTCATTGTAATAGTCCTTGCCAGGTTTTGAAGTATTTGGTGGTTTGGAGGCTTGAAGGCAGGGCAATGGGAGGAAGGACATGGGAGTTGCACTACACCTACAGCAAATGAGGTCAGTCGTGTTTTCTGTGACCCTTGCTGCTGTCTGAGTGCACTTTGGGAACAGACAATGTGAGGATGCAGGATTTGCTAGGCTGTGATGGAGGACCCTGCTAGAAGGCAGTGTGTTACAGGCTTAAGCCCAGCTGGTGAGGACTACCCCAGAAAGTGGCTGGCAGACCTGAGGCAAGACCTTGCATGGGTCTGGTGGGGCCAAACACAAGACAGTGAGTGAGGCGCTTGTGAACTTTTGGAGCTCTCTCTGGCCCTTTGCCCCCACATTTTCCAAGGATAGGAGGGGAGATGATTATAATGAATGAGAGCACTAACGTGTTTTAGAGTGACTCTCTCATAGATTGACATATTTAATCTACAGCATTATCTTGTAAGACTGATGATCTGTGCATCCTGTTTTCATGATGAAGAGATAGAAGCTCATTTAAAAAATAAGCTTGGCTTGGTGGTATTAGCTTGTAATTCCAGCAGGAGGATTGCAAGTTTGAGCCCAGCTTGCGCAATTTAGCAAGACCCTGTTTCCAAATAAAATAAATAAAAAATAATAAATAAATAAATAAATAAATAAATAGAATAAGGGGAGAGTGTGCTACTTGGGGATGTAGTTCAGTTTGAAGCCTTTGGTTTATTCCTGTCTTTGTTCCCTTATCTAAAATATGTAAACTCTGTCAAGTGCAAGGTCCTAAATTCAATCCCCGGTACCAAAACTCAAAACAAAACAAAACAAAAAAAAAAACCCAACCCACAAACTATGACTTTTTTTTTTTTTGCAGAACCAGGGATTGAACTCAGGCCCTTGCACTTGCCAGGGAAGCGTTTATTCTACTGAGCCATCTCCCTGGCCCCTATACAACCCACAAACAAATAAATCTAATGATTAAAAAATTTAATGATTAAAAATCTAATTGGTGAAAATAAATTTTTTGAAAGAAAATTAATATACTGTCAGGGATCAGGGAGTCCACAAAGAACTTGGTTACAAGGTGCCAGGCATTCGTTCCCTGTGGCAGGAGTCTAGTCCAAGCTCACTGCAGCCAAACTAGGAAACACATGACCACTTTTGAGATTTGTGCACGTTCCTGTCCATGAGATGAAAGAGCTTTTTGTGGTGTGGTTGATCAGGTAGCTCCTGTGAGATGTCAGAGACGTGGGACTCAGCAGAAATGTGGGCCCAGCACTGAGTGGGTTGCGGGGAGCGCTGTGGGGCTGGCAGCCTCGACACAGCCGGTCAGTCACAGGGCTGCTAGGCCTGCCAGGCTGGTCCTGATCAACAGGGCCCGCGGACTCCTGCAGGCCCCCCCAACACTATGAAGCCCTGTCCCGCTGGGTACCTAGAGTTCAGGCTTTGCTGGGGGCCGAGAGACAGACACCGTGGAGGTGGGGCTGCAGCGCCCTGGGCGGGGTCTGGGGGTGACACCTATGCAAATCAGCACAGTTGGGTTTGTGTTGCATTTGCGCATCCGGGGCGTGGCTTGCATAATCTGCTCCTGTTGGGCAATGCGCACGCGCATTCTCGACCTAGTTTGAGGGAAGGAGAACGTTTGGCCCAAAAAGGGAACCTTAGGTGAGCTGGGCATGCGTAGTAGGAGACGGGGGAGGGGGAAAGCTCTTCAGTTGGGGTGGAACCTATTCGTCCTGGGGCGGGGCTTATGGGAAGATGGACAGCCCGGTCTAGGCTTGAAAAGGGGCGGGGCCCGAGGGGCGGGACCTCGGGTGGCCCGAGGTGGCTCAGCTACAGGGTCTGAAGCTACCGCAGCCCGACTCCTCTTGGCTGCGGGATGGCGTCCCCACGGGAATTGACCCAGAACCCCCTGAAGAAAATCTGGATGCCCTACAGCAACGGACGGCCCGCTCTGCACGCCTGCCAGCGTGGTGGTGAGGCCGGCTCCTCTGGAGAGGAGGGTGGTGCGCCACAGGAGCAGATGGACGGCCTGGGTGGGGGCAGGGGACAGGTGGGGACTCCGGTTAGGGGAGGTTTATCGTGACTGATGGATAGAGTCAGGGACAGGAGGGCAGCTCAGGAGGAGTGAGGTGGCAGTGACAATAGTGGGCTGAAGATAAGTGTGGCAGAACAGGGTTGGGGACAGGTGCTTGGGCCATTTGGCTTGGTAGGAGTCGGGCCTGGCCACCCTCACCTCCAGGAGGGAATGGGCTCCTGTGCTCCCCTGCACTCTGCACCTAGTGGCCACCACCAGGGAGATCACCGTGGACACAGCCCCTCCTTTTCTTCTTTCTTGGCCAGAGAGTGGGCCCGTAGGCGGGAGAAAACTGAACTATGTGGCCCTAGAATCACTTGACCTGAGCCCATAATTTGCATAGAATTAATCTGAATGGGCTAGTTCTCTGAGTAAGTCCTTTGGCCTTAAAACCAAATTTCAGGAGGGACTCTAGGGAAGTGTAGGTGTGGTCAGGATAGACAGGATATAATGCCATGTGGACTGATTACCTCTGAGGTCATGCAGGGATGTTGTGTGGATTCATGGGAAGGGTTAAACTAGAGGGGGAAACATTCCTTAACTTTCTGCTTATCCATAAATGAGTCTGCAACTTTCTTCATAGCAGAGAAAAGAAAGGTCTGTTGTAAGAGTAAGTGAAACATTGTAGTGAAACTACAATGTGGCAGGAACTCAGAGGACATCTAGTACAAATGATGGTACAGCTGTGACAGGGCTTCAGGAAAGTGTGAGGTGCTGGGGCTCCCTGAGCTTTGGACCTCTGCCTATGCATGAGAAGGGAGGAAAGTGTTCTGTGATCCTTCTGCCCCTCAGCCTGTGGCAATTGCTTTGACCATGAAGTGAGTCCCAGCAGAGAGGTATGTTTGTGTCTCTGATCACACCATGAGTCCTGGTAGGGGTTGTGATGATTCCTGAACTGTGTGCTGAGTTCCGAGGGGAGTGGCCTTGGCCTGGCCAGACCTTCTCACTTTTCTGTGGATGTGGAGGCTGAGGCCCTTCCATCCTGTTTCAGCAGTCCTGATGAGGGTAGCTACTATTGCTACAGAAAGGGAGGTGAGTGAGGACGTACACTTCTGGAGTCAGGACATTCCGCTGTGTGACCTTGAACTGATCATGTAGGCCTTAGACTTCTTATTGTGGGATGAGACAGTCATCATCCTGGAAGTCTCTGAAAAGCAGGTCCCTGAAAAGTGGAAGGAGGTAGTTCTTCTCCTTGACTTTGTTTTTCCTTCATGTGGTATCAGAGTTTGGGCTGATGTGTTAGCAAGAGCCAACACCCCAGCACGGGGTGAGAAGGGAGCCACGGCTCTTTGGGAAGAGACCTGCCAGGTTTCAGCTGATGATGCAAGGTGTATGTTTCTTCAGGCTCTAAGAGCAGGATTAAAGCGTAGCTCTGGCCTGAGCAGAGGGGCGTGGCTAGTGTAGGCTGGCTGTGGGCCTAGAGCTTCCTGCCGCCCAAGAGGCGAAAGAGAAGGTTGCAGGTTGTGTTTGGAAGATTGGGCCCATCTGAGGTCCCAGAGTTTCTAGTAGAAGGTGGGTGGGTAGTGAACGTGGAACCAGCCATGCAGCCCCTCTGGTTCCCAGGGCCTACACTGGATTTTACCTCTTGTGTAATAGGCTTAGGGCTTGGCTAGAAGACTCAATGACAGTAAAGACCTGTGGGTGGGGGAAATCGACTTGGTCACAGGATTTTGTGGGGAAAAGGAAGCAGCCTGTCTATGTTGTATAGTAGGTTTTCTTTGGGGTGTGGTCCCTATGGTCTTCAGAGCTTCCACTTCCACCTGCCACTTGCCATTAGCAGTTCTTCCCTCACTTGATAAAATTCAGAGCCACACCCAGGGGCCTGGAAACTCTAACCCTACCTAGTACTGGTCTCTCAGCTCAGACCTGGAGGACCTTGGGGGCAAGGCGTGGAGAGATTTAGCAGCAAGCATGGCAGAAAAGATGCTTCTCCCAGTCAAATATGGCAGGTAACACAATTTATTTTATTTTATTTTTTTACACAATTTATTTTTAAAAAATTAAAAAACTTAATGTTTCTTTATTTGATTATCTGAGACGTGGTCTTGCTATATAGCCCAGGCTGGCCTTGAACTTGCAGCAGCGATCCTCCTGCTTCAGCCTCCCAGGTGCTGGGGTTACAGGCATGTGCCACCATACCTGGCTGTTATTTAAAAAAATGTTTTTTGATTGATGGTACTAGAAATTAAAACAAGTGTCTTGACACTGAGCTGTATTCCCAGGCCTTTTTATTTTTAAATTTTTAGACAGGGTCTCTGTAAATTGCCTAGCCTGGGCTAGAACTTGCATATACCACCACAGCTAGTTCCTGTTGTTTTATTACATAGAGTTCTTCCTCATCCAGTTTAGCCCGAGGAGATGGGAAGAGGTGTACATAAGAATCTGTTCTGAAACTTGCTCCAGGGACTTGTGGCTGTCCCTCAGATGGAAGTGCCAGGAAGTAGGCAGGTGTGTCTCAGGTCTCTTGATTCCTATATTTCAACATATTTACAGGAAAGAGACCAGTGAGGAAGCTGGGCTCACAGAGTTCCTCTTCTCTCCTGCGTCTGCTCAGTGCTGTAGTCAGTGTGTTCTGCAGTCCTGTTGCTTGGTGTTGGGTCCTTGTAGGCTCAGAGCTGCACAGCTGGCTGCACGCTACAGCTCCCTGTGCCAAGGACTGGTGCGTCCGCTCCTCGTCGTGCCTCTGTTTGCAGAGGTATTTCCCCAGTGTTTTGCTGCTGTAAGCAAAGCTTCTGTGAATATACTTGAACTTTGGTTTTCTTTGGGTCATTTCTTTGGGGTTTATCTTGGGGAGCAGAGGTGATAGCTGATTTATTGCCTTGTTTTGTGCCCAGGTCTGATTTGCTGCCCTCACCGCCTACTTGTCTCCAAAGGTTGGAGGAGGAGGTTGGGGCCATGGAAAGAGCCAGGGCCATCTCTGAGAAGATAGAAGGCATAGAAGCCCCATGTCCCTGATGCAGTAGTGGGATGAGGTGGCCTCAGCATGGGGGCCAGGGCCAGGTGGTTCCCCTGGCTAGTGGCTGACACGCTGTCCTTTGCTGGCTTGAGGGCTCTGGCTAGATGGCAAGAACTGTGCAAGCCATGCAGGCCACAGTGTCTCCTGGCCTGAGAATGCAGAGCGTTGCCTAACTTGTTTTCTTCTCACCTTAGCTAATACTGAGGTTTTCCGGTAAGTTTCTTCCCTCTTACTGTCAGCCCACACTATGTGGGGTCTCCTCCTTTCCTCTCCTGGGGCTCAGGGCTTGGGTCACTTTTGCACAAAGACCATGCATAAGAGTAATGGAACCCCCACTGGCATGCAGGCCCCTTTGCTTTTAGACGGGACCTGTTTGGGACCAGGTCGCTGCTTTCTACATAGCCCACATCCCAAGGGCATTGCTTGTTGAGGGCATGGCTTCCTGGAAGTGTGTTAGCTGACACATAGAGGTAGTGGTAGATCTTTTCCAAGGGATTATTATCCCATTTACTAGGTGAAGGCACAAGCTCAGAGTTGGACCCAAGGCTCAGAAGGACCTGCCTTCTGAGGGAGATTATGAGTCCTTCGCAGTCCATGCAAGGAGAGCTTGGGAGTGAAGGGCCCTGCAGAACCAGGCAAGCAGAGGAGAGGCTGTGACTGTTCCCCACCACTGGTCATCAATCTTCCTGCTTTTGCTTTGTTGGCCCAGATCCTAAGATTGATGAAGCTTCTGAGGTGAAGCCACATTTGACTGCCTTGAAAGCTGAGCTGGGTCACAGAAGGCTGGTAGTTCTGTTGCTTTGGTGTCTGCTCTAGCCAACTGTGGCTCAGAGGAGCTGCGTTCAGACTCTTCCATCTTCAGCTTGGCGGCTCCTCTGATTGGCACACTGATCTGATGGCACATAGAATGGTGGTGGCAGGCTATCAGAGGAGCTGTCATTGTAAGCATTGGTTTGGGCCTCTGGTCCCAGCCCTTGTGGCCCTCACCCTGATATCCTTCTAACTACCTCCCTGCACCTGCTCACAGCCCCTGAACACTAATGCCTTGCCAGGCCCCAGGCCTTAAATGGCTCAGACACTGCAGGGATGCTTCCGGCCCAAGTGTTGAGTCTGGAGAGAGCAGACTCATCTGTGAGGCGAGTAGTTTGAGGACGAGGGCACGTCGTTTGGATGTAGAGTCTCTTGGAGGAAAATAAAGTCACAACAGGGAGTAGTGGGACTCAAGTAGTGGGACTCTGAGTGCTGGAGCATTGAGTGGTTACTTGGACAGGGCAAGATGGGAGCAGGTTAGGATGCAGATTCATGGATGGCAGAGGCTGGCATTAAATAGCCCCTGGCATGATCTTAGCATGGCCTTGTAAACTTTTTTGCTGCTGGTGCATGTCAGGATGAGAAGGGCTGATGAAGTCCCTGCATCTGCCAGAGCCCAGACAGCCCTGGGAAAGAGGCTTGTGCCAGCTTGAGGCTGGGCTTAGGGGTCCTCAGGGCCCTGTGTAATGCCAGGAGATTCAGGTGGTACCAGGCTTGTGCTCTGAGGCTGAAAGATGAAGGTAGAGAGTCTGACACTGTGTGCTGCTTGTCTTCCAGTTTGCATGACCAACTGCCCAACACTCATTGTCATGGTGGGCCTGCCTGCCAGGGGCAAAACCTATATTTCTAAGAAGCTGACCCGATACCTGAACTGGATTGGGGTACCTACTCGAGGTGAGGCTCTGGGGGATCCTGGGGGTTTTTGGGGGAGGGGAAAGGAAAAGGGAGGCCTGATGGTGGGTGAGGCCTGGGGAGGATCCCGTCAGGGATCAGTGGTGTTGCTGCTCTGTGAAAGCTGTGCTTTTCCTTTTCCCAGAATTCAATGTTGGCCAGTACCGCCGGGACATGGTCAAGACCTACAAATCTTTTGAGTTTTTCCTCCCAGACAATGAAGAGGGCCTGAAAATCAGGAAGTAAGTGTGTCCGGGGTCACGGATGTTGAAATGGCCAGCAGGTTGCTGCCCACTTGCTGAGAAGCCTCTGAAGCCTCTAGCTGCTGCCGGAACCTAGCCCTGGCCTGTTTGTGACAGGGCTGGCTTCTTGAACTCAGGATGTTGTTGAGTTGGGATGTGATGGGTTTGGGAATGACAGGAGAGGCTGTGTGGCCCCCTGGTGGCTGGCCCATCCCTGCTGTGGTGTTAAGGACCCTTGGTCAGGAAATCCTGTGGGAGGAGAGAGGAGAGCTTCAGGGAGGGGAGGGAAGCTTCCTTAGGACTGGCCAGGGACTGCTGTGCTGCAGGGCTGGCAAGAGAGGCAGCCCCAGGAAGCACGCTGATAAAGGCCTCAGAGACAGCCAGGCTGAGGCTTTCCTCTGCCCTCCAGCCTGGGCCCCCTCCTCTGTGCGTGTGGAGTGTATTTGCTGTGTGCTTGCAATAGTCCTGGCGTATGTGGGCTTGGGCCCAGCTTTGTGTGAAGTGTCTGGGGTACTGCTGAGTGTGTGGTTCCTGCTCCTGCTGGAATTCATGAGACTGAGCTTGCCTATGGTGCCCCATCCTCCATCCCATTCCAAAGCAAGGGCTTTCTCCAAGGCACTGGGTACCACTGGTGACAGTCTGAGGAGCCACATTGCGCTCTTCTTGCAGGGGTTAGTAGGGTCAAAAAACCCTCTCAGCCTCGGTGACAGAGTCGTGTCTGGGTTCAGCCATCATGGCACGACAGTAAGCAGATTTTGACCCGCTCAGGGCAGAGGCTCCTAGCTGCCACCAAATTGGACACCTGGCTGTGTATTCCTTCTCTGGCCACCAGGGGGCAGGTGCTCCCGGGTGTACTCTTGTAGTGTTGGGCTGGGCCAAGATGAAGGGGAGTCGGACTTTCAGGTCTTATGGCCAGCTTGTGTGTAAAACTCAAGGCTGAGTTCTCTGGTGATATGGAGCCAGATTAAAGGGAGAGAATTGGCAGTTGAGCCACACACATGCGTGCGTGCAC
>NDGM011080265.1:0-11547 GCA_002564305.1 Octomys mimax | reverse complement strand
CTGGCAAGCACAAGGGCCTGAGTTCAATCCCTGGTTCCACCAAAAAAAAAAAAAAAAAAATGTTCCTGTGAGATGTATAAATGAGTCCTTTACAGTACACAATCATTTATATTAAATTTTAACATGAAAGAGGCCTCAAATGAAATTAGAAAGTGTATCTATTAATTTTTTTTTTTTAATTTAGTACAGGGCCTATAGGGTCTATAGGTCTGCATAGATCAGACTCATAGTGATCTGCCTGTGTTCAGCTTCCCCAGTGCTGGAATTACAAGCATGCACCACCATGCCCAGTCTCAATCACCATCTCATTGCGCCCTGGGGGTGGGTCTGGCACCTCAAGCCAGGGATCAAACCCTGGCCGCTGTGCTCTGCCTAAGCAGGCACTTTAGTCCACTGAGTTTCTGGCCAGCCCTTCTATTAATTCACTTTAATAAAATTTTTTCAAAAGTTTAATTCAGTGAGACAAAGATAGAGATAAACATAGGCAGTCATGGCTATAGCAGTACTGTTATAGTTTGCATATGTGTTTTTTTTTCATTGCTTATTTATTGTGTAACTTTTTCACTCTGTGTAATACAACATTAATATAAGGTGGCTGGTTTTTGTCCTGATCATCAAAAGGCTATGACAAGGTCTTCCTACACAGCAGACTGCCTAGGGAGGCTCTTCTCTGGCCTGAAGGAACTAGCATTGTTAAGAACATTGAGTCTCCTCTTTGAAGTTGCTTCTGAGGCCTTTATCTACATATTTTGAATGCACACTATTATGCTAAAATGTCATCCTCTGAGGATGAGTATAATATTTTATAAATGGTCAAATTCCCAGTCTTCTGAGTCTACTCGTTTCAGTAAAACACTAGCAGGGAATAAAAGAACCTAACTGACTATTCTATATAACTGGAAAATTAATTCTCAAAGAAGTTCCTTGCAAACATAGTTGTCTAAATATCTTAGGAATGGAAGTATAAAGTAGAATATGAATATTCTCATGAAAGAAAAAGCTTTTAAAATTCTTTTATATGGAAGTTAAAAATGATTGTATGCTGGTTTAAAAAAGGCATGAAGTGTCATTCACAGTACTGGGTTCCCTTCCTGTGTCACACTAAGTTGGTGATATTTGATGTTTTCCACAAATATCTTAACTAGTTCATATTTTATGCCCATTGTTTATAATTCTTATTTTTATAATTTTATAATTCTTTATTTTGATTAAATATTGGATTACAAATAAATACTAATTTTTAAAAGCAGTTTTCTTTAAATATTAAATTATAAATAATAATTTTTAAAAACACGTATGTCTTTATGTTCTAAATAATCACTTGCTTATTGAGTGGGATAATGTAATGAATGTAATATTTGGGAATAAGCTGTTTTGGTATTCAGATCCTTTTAGTATGCATAAAGATTGTAGTTTTCATGCACTGCCTTTCCAGCTTCATCATGCTTGGAGAGTGATATCCAAAGTATTCTTTGAGTATTGTAAAGCATTTCATTGGTTTTTGACATACATATCAGTATTGATTGATGCCTGAAGAAGGCAGCAAAATCTTAAGGAAATCTTTGTAATTTTATTAGAAAAATTAAGTTGTCTATGGGTTGATATTGCAAAATGTACTCTCAAATGATCCTACTCCTTACAGTTTAGTTTCTACAAGGAATTTTAAAATGAATTAGTCATATAGAAAGATGGATTTTTTTTCCTTCATTGATATAGAACCAAGTCAAAACCAAAGCAACATAAAACAATAAAAATGGCACAGAATTTCAAAAGAAGAATAGAAAATTAACAATGGTTGTTATGTTACATATTAAATAGGGATTTCTTTGCTCTAAGCAATGGCTCAAGGTTATAATTCTTTATTTACAATTATATAGTATCTATTTGTATTTCTCTGTGCTCTATGTATTGCATAGTGTATATTTATTGATTTGTTTAAAGCTCTTAAAATTAAGCGTTGTTAAAAAAAAAAGATGTGTATACATTGTAGTCTAAATCATCACAGTGTATTGTTGACTTAGTGTTTTGAAATCAAGATTTTTCTGCTTTTCAATGAATATACCTAAAAGGAACAGGAATATTTCATCTTCTCTAGTTTGTCAGACCCACTATCTGAAGTAAAATTGTTCTATCTGTCTGCTTTCTAGTTGTTTCATGTTCAGAGAAATTGTGGAAGGATACTACTTTGTTATATTTTAAATATACTTATTCTTCAACTTTACAGGATATCCTGTTGTACCAAAGTACTATTATGTGCCAGCTGATTTTGTAGAATGTGAAAAAAGAAACCCTGGTAGTCAAAAGCGATTTCCTAGCAACTGTGGCCGTGATGGAAAACTGTTTCTTTGGGGACAAGCCCTTTATATCATTGCAAAACTCCTAGGTAAGTGTAGAAGTTTAGGAATATTTTTCTCCCTTGTTATCAAACTGTTAGAGTTAAGTAGATCTTCACTGATGTTTTTCTTACTTTTTGGGTGGTAGTTTATTCTGTTCAGTGGCCTTTGGGGAGTTTCTTAGTGTGTGAAAGTATATTAACATATCCGTTTTACTGAATGATGATGGATGCTTTCTGGGAAGAAAGTCAAATAGGTGTTGATGTCATGATCACTTAGGGGGGTTTGCATTCAGCTTAGAAGGATTTCTAGCAGAAAGTTATGAGAACTTTTGAGTTATTTTTATGTGATATAGTACAGTTTGATTTCATCGAACAGTCACATTTGGACACTGTGTTAGTAAACTTCTTTTCATAAGCAATAATAGGCTGTTTTTGAAAATTCTTTTTCTTGAGATAAATAAGTGTTGATAGTTTTCTTAGCTGAAAGCTTAATGAGACTGTCCATAATTCATTGGAATTTTTAGCTCCTCCCACAATTTTAGCTGAATCAGAGTACACTTGGGCACATGGAAGCAGAAGTAAATTTGGTAAACATAAAAATTATTCATGTCCTGTATCATTTCTTGATAAAATTTCAGATATGACAAACATTTCCATCAAAAGAGCTATCATTTTAAAGTCAGAATTCCTTTATAACAAATAAATTATGAGAAAAGCTTTGTAAATACTTAACCTGAACTAAAAAATACTGCTTTCTATATGAAATACTGTTATTGGCCTTGTTTTAACATTTTTATGTAAGTCCTAAATTAGGACTGTGCTGTCAGAGTAATCATCTTTGGTTTCTTTTTTTTTTATATATATATTCTAGTAGAGACAAATATTTCAAAGACCAACTTCTCAATTTGAGCTGTTTTTTTCACTATGCTCCTTTTCTAACTATATTTCTAGAGTGTCTGTGTATATACTTAATGATAATCTAAGAACATATAGAAAAATCTGTTTTAAAAAAGGCAGTTTAGGGGCCAGGGAAATAGCTCAGTGGGTTCACTCTCTGGTTCCAAAAAAAAAAGAGAGAGAGAGAGCCTGGCTTAAAAAGGGCAGCTTTTTGACAAGCAGCTGACTTTTATACAGGTTTTACTTTAAGTTTTGCAAAGGGGGAAGAAATATACATGAAACAGTTTTCTTAGAATCAAGCTAAGTTTGGAAGGATTATCTCTGGTTAGAATGTTTTCCATCTCATTAATATAAATTTAAAGAAGATTTTGATAGCAAATAAAACATTTTTAGTAGAGGAATATTTAAACTGTGGAAGGACAAGAATTGTAATGAGAATCGTAAGTTTCTGTACATTTAGAAATTACAAATAAGGATGGTGAATTTTTCTGTGATTTAGAGCCTGAAAACTGACACCTAGGATCTGGAATTTAAAGTTAAACCCTTTACCTCCCTGCCTTTACCGAATGTCCAGTCTGGGGTTAATACAATTAGAAGGAGAATTACTTGAGCAAAGGTTTTGAATAAAATTGACAAGGCTAATGAGTTAGGAACACAGATTTGAATGCACCCTCCATACGCAAATAGAGGTTTAAAAAAAAAAACCCTGTAGGTGTGTATTGATTGATTGATGGGTCAGCATCTTTAGCAATGAGGAAAATGCAAATCAAAACTACAATGAGATTCTGCCTCACTCCACTCAGAGTGGCTAGCATCAAGAGTATAGAAACAAATGCTGGCAAGGGGGAAAAGAGAAAAAGATTGAGATAGTGTCAATCAGTAAAAAAACATTGCTCCTTCCTTACTGCAAAATAATGGGAGATGGATCTGGACTATAGGTATCATTTTTCTCATGATAAGACTAGATTACACATAAATAGTACGGGTCATACCTTCATTCTTTGTTTCATGGCCACCAAAAAGCAAAGCAGAAATACTGCAGGGCTCCATTAAAAGCCCAACTTTTTTTTTTTTTTTTTCCTGCTGAGCTTCTAAGAAGACAGTAGAGAATGTGTAGAAGGTATTTGAAATGTGAAACCATATGCCAATTACCTGCTGATAAGAAAGAGATGTTGCATACTCATTAATACTCTGCCATAGCCGTGTGACATCTGGTTAACAACTCACTAGTTAAAATGTGTAAGATTTCAGAAGATTGAATCATTTAGTTGTTCTTTTCTATATACTTTCCTCAAGAACCATCAGATATATGTGGACTTTTAATAACTTAGCACATTTACTAATAAAATCTTATTTATTATAGGAAATTCAGATACCTACTTAACATTCTGTGGGCAGTTAATTAGTTACTTTTTTCTATTTGTATTTTAGGAAAGGTTGTACAGGGTATTCAGGGTCTCACTACTAGAGCAGACTTACATTGATCCGCCTGTTGACAGCCTCCCAAGAGCTGGGGTTACAGGCACGAGCCACCATGCCCAGTCTCAATCGCTATCTCAGTGTGCCCTGGGGTTGGGGCCAGCACAGCAGGCCCGGGGACAGAACCCCAGGTCCCTGCACCTGCTTAGAGGTGCTTTAATCTGCTGAGCTACTTGGCCGGCCCTTAGTTATATGAAAGTAATAGTGAATCTGTAAAAACATTGTGTAATATATGATGCTCATGCATTCAGGCCAGTTTATGTTCTACTGAAATCTAATAAAAATATTTTGCCTATGCATGCCTAACTGAATGATTCTACAACAAATATGTGGCTTCTGTTTCATTGTTAGAGAAGAAAGACACATATGCTACTTTTTAAACCAAGTGCTGAACACCTGTGATTTTAGAATATGATTAATTTTTATGGTATTTCCTTTTATGCCTTAGAAAACTCACTTAGAAAAATGAATATGTGCTATACAGTAAGTAAAATGTAAGCTTGTCTATTTTAAACTATGTGCCATATTTTATAATAAAATATTTGTCTTAAAATTAATCATTAATTATAACTTCAACTTGTTATGTAAATTTGAATATGTCTCTTGCCTCTTTAAAACTACTACATAGAAATTATTTTTTCAAGCTCCTTGCAAAAATAACCCTAAAGATATTTATCATAACAAAGTCACTTTAAGATCATAATCTTTGGACTGAAGGAATTTTTGAAGTTCTGAATACTGAACAGATATAACATTAGTAATAATTTTATTCTAAATCTATCCTAACATCATTATATAGCATATATACATGTTATTATGTAATATATCTGTCACTTAGCTTTAAGAAATTTTACTTCAGGGTCTTAGCTTGGCTAAAATTAAAAATAAGCGTGTAACCAACTTATTCTGTATAGGAGACATTTGCATTCTGCTACTATTTGAAGATCCCAAATCATTATAGATTAAAACTTGATGTACTACATAGATTAAGGAAGATAAACAGGTGAATTTTTTAGGGTGGATATTTCAAAAACATTAATAAATATCAGTTAAAACAGGTCATGTTCTTAAACTTGAAGAATTTTTAAGCAGTCTTCATTAATTTTCTGTCCCATACACACAAGCCCCTAAAATATTCAGAAGAATGAAATTGTCCTTGAATTTTAGCAAAGATCTTTTTTTAAAAAATGGGTATTATCTCATTTCTTTGGACCACTAATAGGGACCTTTGAAATGATTAAATATAAATAGAAATACTTTAAAATATCCAAAATAGTACATACATATAAGTCCCCAAGTTAATTCTTGACTTTCTAAATCTCTTCATTAAGTTATTATTTGGAGTCAAATTTATTTTCCTATAGACATTAAATGACTATTAATACCCAATAAATTTGTAACCATTATGTATAGATTGTTTTTTTAATTTTGGTTTTTCTTTCATCTTCCTCTCTTGGTTTCTCTTCCTTTTTCCTTTTCTTCTTGTTTTTCTTGGAGTACCAGAAGAAGTCATTGGTTTTGAGATTGTAAACATCAGAATTAGTTCAGAGTTTGATTATGCATTTCTTAACCTCTACTGCCTAAGTGACTTGAAAAACTTATTTTTATAAGTTCACTGAAGATGTTTCTTTATTTTACAAGGATTTGCTAGTGAAGAAATCCACAGAAAGCATTTATTTTACAACAAATATAGACTTAAAATGTACTTCTAGTTCTTGTCCTTTGTTCTCTCCCCTTTTCCTTCCAGCTGAACTTAGGAGATAGTACATGTGAACATACATTTCACATCTTTGTTCTGGCAGGCAGTCAGAATGCTCATGAGCTTCTCTTGTAGGTATACTGTAGCCACAAAATTAACCAAAGAAGAAAAACAAAACAAAAGAGACCCTACACTATTTGCTATTTAACCATTCTGCTCACTCATTCTATTTTTGGAGGCCTCCTGTTTGATAGTCATCATTATCATCCACTGGCTCTACTACTATTGAATCTATAGTAAGACCAATAGGACCTGTTTTTCTTTCTTGCTGAGGGCAGCCTGTTGGATGTACTACCTTTTAAGTCCAGTGTTGTAACAAAGGTAGGTCTATTTTATTTCATTCATGGTGTTTCTTGCTGTAAGTTGACTTCAAAGATAAAAGCCACATATTGTAGGGATCCATTAATCTCAATCTTACTATTTCTACACAGTGAGAAATGGCAGCAAGAATGAGAAAAAGATAGAAACAAGACAAAAGCTGAGCTAGGTGGTGGCTGCCCTGCCTGGTTGGTGAGATGAACCTACCTGCACAACAAAACTGATGCTTATTTATACTTCTGCAAAGTTAGTAACACTGTGACACAAGATTGCCTAGGGCAACTAATAGCTGATGTTAACCAGACAGGATGTTTATCTCAGGACTGAGGTAGCTTGTTTGCTTTAGACACCGAGTCCTATTCCCACCTATACATATTTGACCAATATTCTAGCTTCTGTGGCTCCCAACAACTTATTAATCCTCAAAATTCTTTTTTATTCATTTATCAAATGCCTCCTACTGTATATGAGAACATAGGAAACTGAGGTCTTTTCATAGGCCTATTGACTTCAAATACATCTTTTGTGTATCACATGGTTTTGTGATTGATTAAAGATAAAATGAGTAGATAAGAGAGTATAAGTAACATTTCTATATTGTAGATGCTCAGAGATTTCCTAGCTGTTACATTTTAGGAAACTTAAAGCAGAAAGACATTTTCATTATTATTAAAGCAATTTCATTATTCTTTTTGATTTTATCCATGTGATTGCTAGTGACCTAAATAGGAATTTCAACACAGCAGGTATATACAGCTTGAAAACAGATGTAGTGTTACTCCAGAAGCTTTTCCTAGGAAAATTTTGGTTTTCTAGCTTATTGTAAAAATAACTGGCTTTTAAAAAACTAAAGCATTGTGGTTGGATTTCTCTTAGAGCTACAAATAAAAGTGTGGTCCCACCGCTAAATTTACTAGTAAAACTGAATATAAAAGCAGCTGTGGCTCAGAGAGTCTGAGTAGGTATTTTCTATGTTGTCACAGTATCTTTCAGAAATGCTAGTAGTAATAATAGTGCCCAACTTAAAATTTGTCACATTCTGTGTTTGTCTTTTACAGTCACTTAGGTAATTCTAATTTCTCTGTGAGATGGATACTGTAAGGCATAGGTGAGGAAACTGAGGCCTGGTACAGTTTAGCAACTCATCCAAGGTCAGATAGCTCATGCCTGACAATTTGTTGATTTATTCAGAAATCTGCAGGGTATTTGTATTGTCTGTAACCTCTGTGACAGTAAACTGTTCTTATTAAAAACAAAATGTTTGCTAGCCTAGTAAAATATTAAATTGCATTTTTTTACATTTACATGATGATGGTTTAAAAAAGTTTTTTTTTTCTTAAATGTTCTATAATTCTCTAGTAATGTGCCTTTCCCATTTAATACTGGTTGTTTTTCTTATTAAGCTGCATGAATGTTGTAAGCATTAAATAAATTAAACCTCTTGATGTTTTCTGAATTGTTTGCTTCTAAATTTCTATGCCAATTTTTGATGATTAAATTAAAAAAAACTTTGTAGAGTCTGTTTTCTTAACATTTTGCCATGGAATTTAAAATATAAACTTAGTCTATTTTCATTAGGCAATTAAATTTAGAAATAATATATAAAATTTTGGAATTTGGGGGTATAAAATATGGGATTGAAAGTCAACATTTTTCTTCCTCCAAGTGGCTAATTTCATAATACATGTCACTGATAATGCCATTATAGTTGAGAATTAAGATTTTTAAAGTATAATTTCACCTTGTGAATTTTCTGATCCTTGTGTGAGTTTTTTTGTGATGATGAAAAAGGAAATATTTTTTGTTAAGTAGCCTTTAAATTGTCATTTTATTACAGAAAAAATATATATAGTTGACTGGCTTTGGTGTTTTGTGATAGGGTCTTACTATGTAGTGCAGACTGACCTTAAGCTCTTAAACTCACTGTATAACTCAGCTTGGCTTTGAATTTAGGGTGATCTTTCTGCCTCAGCTTCTTGAATGATGGAATTTCAGGCGTTCACCAGTATATCTGTTTAAAATAGTTGAGTTTTTGGGGCCGGGGAGATGGCTCAGTGGCCGGGGAGATGGCTTAGTGGAATAAGTGCTTCCCTGGCAAGCACATGGGCCTGAGTTCAATCCCCGGTTCTGCCAAAAAAATAAAATAAAATAAAATAAAATAAAATAAAATAAAATAGTTGAATTTTTTAATTGAAACATAAAACTTGTACATGTTTATGAGTTTCCATGTGATGCTTCAATGTGTACATTGTATAGTGTTCAACTTCTTAATATTTTCTTTTTACCCTTAGCACTAATTGTTGTGGTAAATCCAGATATTCTCTTAGCGAATATCTTCAATAATAACAAAAGTAGTATTAACAGAATAATGAGGAAAAAGTGAGAGAAGGAAAGGCACCAGGTAAATTGTTGAGGTAAATCCAGAATAAATTTTGTAGAATTTTCTGGGCATAAAAATACATATAAGTAGATTCCTATTTTTTTTATTTTTTAAGTATTTGAAGATAGTTATCTTTGTTTATAGAAATTCTTTATTATCTTGTGCTTTTATCCTGCTCTTTTAATTTCCATTTTAAATATTCTATAATTAGTTGAGTATAAGGTCTTTCAGGCTTGTCACTCTTCATCAGAAAACACAAATCATTGCATTGCCACAATAAGGACCTCTGTGTTTGCTCCTGAATAACAGTAACTAATGCTGTGTGCACAGGGGGGATGTGTTTATTAATTTGATCTTTTAAGGATACCTATTAGTTCTATTATTACAGAGATTAATGATCATGCTAGATAATGTTTCCATATTGGTTGACCCACTGACTTATTCTTCTGTTTGGTTTGTCAGTATGTGAAGTTTCCCTGTGTGCCTGGATCTGTGCTAGGTACTTGGGCATAGCCATGAATGAGAAGCATAACAGAATATGGTTATAGATGAGTACATAGTAAATGTTGGAACGTTATGCGAAATACAAAGTGTGGAACAAAGAAAGAAATATAAAGTAATGCAAAGAATTAACCTTTCAAAGAGGCTTGGATAGCCATTTGATTAATGTCAGTTTTGGAATATTAGCATTTATGCTTTCTAAAGCTATTTCTTAACTTATTGATCACCACTTCTAAATAGCAAAATAAAAGTGGAATTTTGTTTGTATAGAATAACAGTGAAGTATTAGATAAGTACTTGTTGGTTGTGTTTGTTGTTTTTTTTTACATCAATGATCATACAAAGAGCTAGGAAAATAATTTGCTGCTTGTTTAGAATATCAGTATACTAATCAACCCTGCATCATGAGCTAAACTGAAATTAATAAATTCAGATTACTTTAACTAGACCAGTAACATTTTGGTTTAAGTTTTTCAAAGGTATTATTTTGCAAAAAGGGGAACATTTGCTATATACTATCCATGAGCAAGTTCCTTAAAAAATATTTGCCTTTTTTTTTGTCTGTAAATGATTGGGTAGTTTGAAGATTAGTATTATGAAATACTTCAACTATGACAAATACTTAGTAAGCATTATATAGATTCAGCTGTTGCCTTTCCTCCTCTCACTTTTTCTTATTATTCTGTTAATACTACTTATGTTATTATTAAAAATATTCTCTAGGAGTTACTAAAACATGTTTTGATGATTTTGTTAGATAACTTTACAGATGTACTTGGAAGATACCCCAGAATGAAATGTAATGTAGAAATATTCCCAAAACTGGAAAAGAGTGTACAGTTATTGACTTCCTCATCTGTTTTTCATACAAAATACTGCCTAAAAGCAATATTAAAAATCCATGGAAAATGAACTGTAATTTAAAAAAATAAGGATTATACATAGATACATTTATACAGAACTCAAAGTGTTTATATTTCTACATAAACAATATAGAACTAAAGATTGAGAATGAAATGATCCCATTTTCAGAACTTAAGTGCACTAAAAGTGTGTAAGTTCTACAGCTAATTTTAGTGGAAGTTAAATTTATTTTTGTTGCTGTTAGTCTATGTGAACATGAGTGAGTAGAACTAAAGTAACTGCATGGATTGTCAAGTTTCAGGGTTGGCTTGCTTGGCAAATGCAAGGTCCTGAGTTTGATCCCTGGTACTTTAAAAAAAAAAAAAAAAAGTTGCTGGGTTGAAGAGTATGGTCTTGTATGTTTGTTCAGAATCTACCAAGTTGCCTTCCTGGGAAGCTCTGCACAATTACCCTTCAGAGTACTTTTCCCACTATTATCTTCCATGACATCTTCCCTTCCAGAAAGGCCTGTGCAAAACCCAGCTAGGATAAGCCTCATGTGCTGATGAGCATCAACTGGTTTGTTACCCACTGACCTAAGGCCTTCTGCCCCCTCCCTCCCACCATAAATTACTTTCCTTGTTATATCCTTGAGTTTTTATCAAAAGCTGTGACAAGGAACTATATGAAAAGGGTTTCTACATTTACAGTATGGTAGCATTTGAGGATATAATGCTTATGAAAATTGGTGCCTGATGAATATACCTCCTTTCAGAAATCTCTTTTAGAATTTAGTATTAGGAAGCACATCTATATTTATTAGCTTCCAGAATTTCATCCTCTGAGAAGTGTGTGTTCATCTCAGATGCCCATTTCTGGATTGGATCTTTAAATTTCAGGGACCCTAATGTCTTTCAGTTCTTTATAAGCTTTTGAGAGAAGACCTTTGTTGGAGTACTCATGAATTAATTTTTTTTTCCAAATTTGTGGGTTGTCTTTTCACTCTGTTGGTAATTTCTTTTGACATGCAAAAAC
>NDGM011080253.1:0-13438 GCA_002564305.1 Octomys mimax | reverse complement strand
TTACTGTAAAAGGCTAAATAGCAATGTGATTTAAGATTTTGTTTTATTCTTAAGTGGGGGCACAGTTTAATGCATGGGTACTTTTAAAACTAGATAGATAATCCCATCCATGGTCTTTATTTTTCTAATTGAACTAGCCCTAAATGTTTGAAAATATAAAACATTTCTGATTTTTTAAAGAGTGTCTTGCTTAAATGCCACATTTTTTGGACTTCCCCATTTCCTTTCTCTGACTTCTCACCTCATCTCACTATGGTCAGAAAACAGACTTTTAATGAAATACTATTTGTCCTCTCAAATTCATGGAGAGCTCCTTTGTGACCTTGGTGTTGGCGTGAAATATCTGTTTCTGTCCTTTCACTTTGGACCTATGTGTGCCTTTTGATCTAAACTGAGCCTTTTTAGACCGCACAGAGCTGAGCAAGTGTTTCTGCCCACTCTGACAATCTCTGTCCTTAGCCTGGGATTTATCATGGCTGTATTGAGGGAAGGACTCCCGAGTGCCATTTCACTATTTGTTTCTGTCAAGCCTTGCAAAACTTTTCCCCCTCTTCTCCTATCTCACTGTCTTCCTGTGTATTCAACTGTCCTGGGGGTGAAATGTTCTCATTTCCCGTTTCTCTTCATGCGCTTTCCATACCCATTTTCTTTTGGTTACCTCAGGGCTGATCTGTAACATTCTAGATTATTGAGACTTGCAATATGACTCGAAGTCAGCTCAACTTCAATGACACACAAAGCTCTGCTCCTTTCCAGCTCCATACCCAAACTTTCTAGCTGTTATACTACAGAATTTCATCTTTATGCCAGAAACATGAACTAGCAATTTTTAAATGCCTCTTAACTTACACAGAAATACCACATTATAAGCCAAAGTTACAATAATGTAAACTTTAACCCTTATAAGTTGTTAATGAATCAGTCTCTCAAATCATGTACAACTCTAAATGTGGAGTTGCAGGTCAAGGATACAATTTTTTTTTCCATTGTCCATGTGGTTTTCATTACTAAGCTCTTTGCCCCTCACAGCACCTTCATGTTCCCGTCTAGCCTCCTTCCAGGTCACCAGCATGCACCGGGGAGCACTGCCTGCCAGGCAGGTCTAGTGGGCACAGCCTGACTCCCTCCATTTTTGTTGCACTAGAAATGGCCTCCCTACTGGGGGGCCAGGGAGATATCTCAGTAGAATAAGCACTTCCCTGGCAAGTGCAAGGGCCTGAATTCAATCCCAGTTCTGAAAAAAAAAAAAAAAAAAAAAAAAAGCCCTCCCTGTTCCCTCACTTTTGAAGGATGGTGCTGCTAGGTGTAGGCTTCTGGTGCTCAGTATTTTCTTTCAGCGTTTGTGCTCAGAGAGTGGAAAGAGCCATCTCCCTCATGTTGTCCCTCTTGCAGAGCAGAGTGAGTTAGAGGGAGAAAGTCAGGGGATCACCAGAAGCCCCCGAAGGACATGAGAGAGCTCCTGGGCAAGGCAGGCAGCAACCCTAATGAAGCCGGCCTGATTCCTTCACTCCTGACTTGGACATGGGTCATGCTTTCCACACAGGAGCAGCTCAGCCAGATAAGTAGAGCAGCCCAGCTGTACACAAGAAAGTAGAAAAAGATGCACAGCATCAGATTAGGCCTAGGAAGGTCCAGAAGACAGCTCACTGTGGAAGGTTGCTAGGGATCAGAAGAACCCATCCTCTGCAACCTGGGGAGCAGGGCTTACCACCAGCTCTGATGCAGAAGAGGCCTTGTTGGTCACAGCCACACAGAGCAGGTCCCCCAATCCCCAGCACTGCCACCTCCTGGCCTCCCAAATCTTACCTATTCCTCTCTCCATTTCTGACTTCCTGCCCTGATCTGGGCTTTCATCAAGTGGGCCTTCTTCACGTCTACCTCCTTGTCATCTGCCTATAAAGTCCCCAGGGAGTTTGCAGCTGGACCTGTCCTACCCTGCTGCCAGCTGCTGCCCATTCTCAAATCTAACTCTAAGCTCTCACCGCCCCCCCAGGAGGGTCTCTTCAGGCACAGACCCTGGAAGACTTCAGTGTGCGCACGCTGTATGACAAGCTTGAGGATCAGAGTCTCCATGTGGCTGCCCAGCTGAGCAGGCACCAGAGGGATGTGTGGGCCTTCTACAGGGCTGTGGGTCAGCAGCTCCAAGGGCTCCAGGTTAGCCCCTGTTCTAGACATTGTGTGAGATGCCACCTCTCCAGATATTGCCTAAGCCCAATAGGACCCTCTCACTATAGGTGATACCACCCCCTTTGTTCCAGGACTTTCTTCAGGGCCTCAGCATGACAGACCTGAGTGCTCTGGGCAGAGATGAACAATGTAAGACAGGGGCCAGCGGCACCATGGAGACAGAAACAGGGCAGAGGGAGATGTCACAGGGCAGCCACGCCATAGCTCCTCCCAAGCAGCACTGGCCATGTGCTGTAGGTAAGTGGTGAAAGACCATGGGGGCAGGAGGAATCACAGCATGACTCCTCATGGCCTGACCTTTCTGACTTCTAAGGGTGGGATTTGCAGGGCTGATTCAGATAACAGGAGCATAGCCATCTCTTGTGAGCAGCATGAGGCACCAAGGAGTTCCCCTGGGGGAGGATGAGCCCACAGGGCGTCAGACCAGGTGGTAGCAGACCTTTCTGCATCAGCAAGGTCTTGGGACTCCTCTTTTGATACAGTTGCTGGGCAAAATAGTCCAGATTCTCATGTACAATGAAAGAATTTCCAAGCATACACTCTGTAGTGTATAGATACATTTACTGAAGATCCCAGGGCAGCAGTGAGAACATGCAGAAGGACAAAGTGGGTGAAAAGGGGCCTTTGTAACCCAGCTTGCACCATTTATATGTTAGGCATCCACTGGCCCTAGCTGCCTCCCACTGTCTCTTTACTGACATCAGCGATCTGAGTGACCTCGTCAGCTTGAGCCTGTATAATCACTGGAGTAGTGTTGCATTTATGGATTAATGGACAGGAGAGGGAGAGCCCACAGAAATTCCTGTTTTAGGATTATGGAAACATGGGCAATTGTCAGGGTTCTGTGATGTTTACAGCTGAGTGAAGGGAAGGGAGCGACTCAGCTGCTGTGTTTCTCACTAGTTTCACCTGGGCTTCTCACCCACCTTCTTGAGGATGGTGCTGTTAGCACAAGCTTTACCTTATTTAACCCACTCCATTGGCACAGGGAACATGCAAGTGATATCAGCATCCTGTCCATCTACAATGGGAGAAACTGAGGCTCAAAGAGCAATGCAGTACCTCCCCAGGTGGTCAGGCCAGCAGTCTCCTCTCTGACCACACTCTCCACACACCCCTCTCACTTCCAACAAAAGGGCTAGATCTGACCTCACCAAATCCAGCGTCAGACCTTCCCAGGAGCTCATAGCTCTTCTAGGAGATGGGCTTCCCAAGCCAGTGGGGGCCTTGCTCCTTTGTCCACAGTGAATGTTGCCCTCCAGAAAAAGGTGGATCCCTTGAAAATCTTTAAGCCTGAGGTTGTTTTATCATGACTCTGACCTAGGGTCCCTTCTTTTATGACCACTGTCTCTCCAGATTATAACCTTGGGCAAGGGAGTTAAAGATCAGGTCAGATGTCAGAAACCCATGCATCCCTGGCCACACCACAAACCTGAGATCCATGGCTTCTATGACCTGCTCTCCAAACCAGATGTCTTTCTTGGGCTTCCTATTGATATACTCAAAGATTGTGAGAAGGAAGAAAACCACTTTCCTCTGAAATCTGGCTAAGGCAAGCTGTGAAGTTCCAGCTGTAACAGCCCCACAGACTGACCCTGTGCTCACTGTTGAGCTAGGTATAGGAGCTAAATGAAGCTCACCTCCAACCTGAGAATCACCAACTGCAGGGCAGGGGAAATTTAGGTTATCTGGTGAGGCACACTTGTTTGTTCCCAGAAAATCAGAACATAAGAGAACTGTCTCAAAAAAGAGATAAAGCAACTAGTCAGCCCCTTGGGAAAAGTATGCTGTACGACCCAGGAAGCCAACCTGGGGAGGATTTTATACTCTCCCTGCTGAACCGCAGAAGGGTGTTCCCAGAGTGTGGGGTGCAGAGAGAGCAGCAGGCACAGTGAGCCAGCAGGAGAAAGGGCAAGGTGGTAGAGGAGACACTGACATAAGAGATATGCAGGTCTACAAACATCTCTAGTTAAGAAAAAGCAAACAGCAAGCAGAGAGGTGTAGGGAAGGGAAGGATGTGCACAACAGAAGCAGCAGCACTGCTGCCTTCGTTCAAGGCACTGTCTATACCATTGAGCATAGCCCTGTGACACCTTAGGGAGAAAGAAATGGAGGGCCCATGACATGAGAGGAAAAATAGAAGTAGAAGGCAAAAGGCACACACTCAGCCCAACCAGAGGCAGAAACCTTCTTCAGACAGGTGAAGTGGGTGTGGGGTGAAACACCTGTGATGGGCTATAGTGGGCTGTGTCAGGGTTTCTCCACTCGGTCTCCTTTCCCAGGCTGTACTGCCAGAGACTCTTCCCTGAGCTTTCAGCTAGAGCTTGACAGAGCCATCGCTGCCCTGGCATCTGCACTTTCTCAGGCACATGGGCTACTGGCTGGGGCCAGTAGGATGGTAAGAGGTCACAGAGGCAGTTCAGCATGTGTGTGTGTGTGTGTGTGTGTACCCCCTTCTTGTTGCCTTGGCCCCATGGGTCTGCTTGCTCACTCACACATCTGTGTTTAAGACCCTCACAAACAACCACACAGATGCCTGTACTTCACACTCCCACATGCCCTGAGGCCTGCTCTATCAGGCTGGCCCTGCACTCAGGTCAGAATCCAGATCACACCATATGTGCTCATAGACTATGGTGCTGTCTGTTCTCCCCAGGCTTCTGGTCAGTGCAGTGAGCAGGATCCATGCAAAAGCCAGTGTGACTCATGCCTAAGCACCCAGCCTCCACCACCTGCCCAGGAGCCCCAGGGC
The DNA here is from genome assembly GCA_002564305.1 of Octomys mimax. NCBI lineage: Eukaryota > Metazoa > Chordata > Mammalia > Rodentia > Octodontidae > Octomys > Octomys mimax. The sequence continues at coordinate 8,499 of NDGM011080253.1, read as the reverse complement.
ACAAGGTAGGCAAGGGCTGCCTGAGCATGCAAGGAGCAGATGCCCTTCCAGGGGTGGCCCTTAACTCCCTGGATCTGACAGTCCTCTTTTTCATAATCAGAACTTAATTAAAAGCCTTAACCCATGCAAATCCCAGGATGCTACGATAGCCTGGCTCCCTTATTTCAGGGCCCAGAAACAGATTAAATTGCATGCAGTGACTCAGCTGGTCCATTCCAGATGCAATCATGATGGTCAATAAGGGAGAGCATGTACAGGCATAGAGGACATGTGACCACAGTCACAGCAGTCACCCAGGCCTGACAGGTGCCAAAAAGTACCCATCTCGCCAGCCTGATGGAGGAGGAAAAAACTATTCCTCTGCCCTGTGTGGTCCACCACAGGGCCCTGTAAGTAGACTAACAAGGGCCAGATCACAAGAGAAAACACTGGCAGGTGCACTGGGTAGGCTAAAGAGCAGGAAGAAGGGTGGTGCTTCAGGGCAGTGAAAGGACTTGAACTTCTGCAGCATCTTAAGGAAAGTATATGTGTTTACAGAAGGGCAAGACAAAAGAGAGGCTTGAGTTCCCTTGGCAGTAAGTTGTGGGAAGGTAAACATCTGGGGAAAACCCTTGAAAGGTAAGGGCAGGGTGAAGAGGGCAGGTGACACCTTTACATATTTGCATCCTGTTAGGAAGACGGGGAGGCTGAGGGCTTTTCCTGATCTTGCTTCTAGGTGGCCTTAGGTCAAAAATACTCCCTAAGCCAATGTGGCAGTTTTAGGGGGCAGTATGTTCCCCTTCACTGATAAAGCCCCACCACAAAGAAAGGCAGGACACCCATCGTCAGTCCCTGGGTTCAAAAGTCTTGTCACCTTCTCGGTGTTATTACAGCTGTATCCATCTCTGACTTCAGACCCCTCAGGCTGGAGTCAGCTGTAAGGAGGGCCCCTCTCTAGTCCCAGCTGATGTGGGTTCTCCCCGTGGGTGCAGAGCCAGAAAGAACCCATTCTCTCCTCTCCTCCAGACCCCAGCAGGACCCACAGCCTCTGTGGCTTCTCCAAGGTAACGCTAAAGGAAGTTCCCAAAGCCCAGATCCCGGGACGTGGATTCTCAAGGCTGGACCTGGGCACGGAGCTGAAGCTGAGCTACAGGTAGATGCAGCCCCAGTAACCCAGGCTGGATTCAGACTGCGATACTTCTACCTCAGCCTGCCAAGTGCTGGGATGACAAGTATATGCTCCACATCCAGCCCACTCTGTTTTGATTTTTGAGTAACCTCCATGCTATTTTCCCTAATGACTGTATTAATAATTTATATTCCCACCAACTGGGAGTTCCCTTTCCTCTATGTCTTTATCAGCATTTGTATTTTTGTCAATTAATAATATTCATTTCAACTAGAGTTATATATTACTGTGGTTTTGAGTTGCATTTCCCTCATGATTAGTCAATGGGAATCACTTTCTCATATATTTGTTGGCTATTTGTATATTCATCTTTTAAAAATGTCCATTCAGGGCTTTTGCCTCTGCTTTAATGAGACTGCTATTTGTTTGGGGGATTGTTTTATTTTGTTTTGCTATCACATTGAGTTTCTCATATTGTCTAGAAACTACTTCTTTGTTAGATGAATAACTTTCAGATATTGCTTCCCATTTTGTAGGTTGTAGATCATTCATATCCTTGGTTAAATCTGTTATTAGGTATTTGTTTAAATTTATTGTTAGGTATTTGCTTAATTTATTGATAGGTATTTGCTTAATCACTATTACAAAAGCAATTGCTTGCATGATTTCTTTTATAGCAATTTCATTGTTGCTGTGTAAAAAAGATTCTCATTTTTGCATATTCATTTATATCCAGCAACTTCACTGAGTTTAACAGCTCTAACAGTTTTTTTTAAATGCAGTCTTTGGACTTGGCTATATAAAAATCGTGTCATCTGCAGAGATAATTTAACCTCCTCTTTCCTTAATTGAATGTCCATTATTTTTTCTTCCTGCTTTATTTCTCTGGGCAAAACTTCCAGTTCAATACTCATTGAAACTGAAAATGTTTGTCTTGTGTGTGTCCTAGAAGAAATGGCTTCAGCTTTTCACATTCAGGATTATGTTGGCTCTGCGTATTTGATGTTATTGCATTGTAATACATCATTCTATACCTAATTTTGAGAGCTTTTCTTATAAGGTATTTAATTTTATTGAACGTTTTTTCTGTCTATTAAAATAATTATATGTTTTTGCCCTTCCTTCTATAACATTTATTAATTTATATATGTTATCCATCCTTGCATCCCTGGATATGTCCCACTTGATCATGATGTATCATTTCTTCTATATGCTTTTAGATTCAATTTACTGGTGTTTTATTCGGAATTTTGCATCTGTGTTCATCAGTTCTATTAGATTTTTCACATTCTTCATTATGTTCTTCTTTGGATTTGGTATTGAAATAATACTTCCTCATAGTCTGAGTTTAGAAGAGTTCCCCTCCTTTGAATGTTTTGCTATAGTCTGAGAAGAATGGCCTCAGCTCTTTAAAGTTGTTTAAAGTAAAAAAAAAAAAAAAAAAAAATGTTGTTTAAAGTCTTGGTAAAATTCAACAGTGAAGATTTATTGACCTGGACGTGCCTTTATGTGAGGCTCTTTTAGCACTGATTCAATCTTCTCACTTGTTTCTGGTGTTCAGGCTTTCTGTGAGCTTGTAGTTTAATTTTGGTGAGTTTTATGTGTCTGAAAATTTATTCATTTCTTCAAGGTTTTCCAATTTTTTGGCATTTTTTGGCATATGGTTTTTACAATAATCCTTACTGACCTTTTTATACTGTGATATCATTTGTTATGTCTCCTTTTTTTCATGTTTTATATATTGGAGGTATTCTCTCTTTTGTCCTTGGTTCGTCTAGGTAACAGTTTGTCAGCTTTATCTTTTCTAAAAAACACAACTCTTTATTGTATTAGTACTTTTTATTGCTTTTTCCTACTGCTTGCTTTTTATCTAATAAGTTTTGATATGTTGTGTTTTTTCTATTCCTGTTTTTCTTCATGGAAAGTTACTTAATTTCCATAGGTTTTACAGTTTCAGGAGTTCTTTTTGTGAGTAACTACTTTTATTCTACTGTGGTCAGAGGAAATACATGGTATGGTTTCCCTTCATTTAAAAATTCTTCAGTTTTTCTGTGATCTGATCTATGAAGTAGCCTGGAGGACGTTCATGTACTGATGAGAAGAATGTACATTTTGCAGTTGAGGGTAAAATGTTCTATAAATGGCTGCTAGCCCGTTTGTTCTATAGGATAGCTTAACTGAATGAGTTTTCTTTGCTTTTTTTCCCCAGATGATCTGACCATTAATGTTAAGTGAGACATTGAAGTTCTCCAAGTATTGTATTAGAGTCAATCCTTTTTTTTTTTTGAAACAGGATTTCACTGTGTAGATTAGGCTGGTGTTGAACTCACTGTGTAGCCACGTTGGCTTCAAATTCACAGCAGTCCTCCTTCGCCTCCCAAGTTTGAGATTGCAGCTGTCTAGCACCAAGCCCAGGTTTATATCTGTTGGGTCTAACGTAGTTTGCTTCAAATAATTGGGTGCTCCATATGCGGTGTGTACATATTTATAGCTATAGAAACATATCACTGGGTCTTGTGCCTTTTTATTTTGGAGAATTTAATCTCTTCATAGTCAAGGTTGTTATTAATAAATAAAGACATGTTCCACTCATTCTGGTAATTTTTAGGGCTGCGTAGCGCATCATTTGTTGCTTTCTTCTTCATTGCTGAGCTTTGTGTTTGGTGAATTTCTGAATTGCTAGGATTTATTTTCTTTCTCTTTTATGCATTTGATGGACTATTGAGATTTTTAAAATATGAGTTAATAATTTTTACTCTGTTCTATTTGCTTTGTTCTCATCATTTTGTTAGTTATCCACTAGGGAGGAAAAAGAAGTGTTTCATTAGAAAGCTCATTAAGGAGAATCATGAAGTTCCCAGTGAATACTGATTGGGTAAACATTCTCATTTTATTGAAAGAAAACTGATGCTCGTAGGATTTGAGGTAGTAAGAAAGAGTCTAAATGATAACGCAGAAAAAATAGGTGAAAAATCGGACATTGATCGTGAAGAAGAACGAAGAGCCCCACACGGGGCCTAAGGAGAAGCCAAGGAAACAGCAAATAACTTCAGCCTCTTCCCTTTCTCTCTTTTCCTTCTTTTCTTTTTAAATTTTTGCTGGGCTCTACCTTTTTGATTGATATTTAGTCTGTTTTGTTTTTACAAAGGATTTGACATCAAGAACTGAATCCCAACAGTCAAACTGGATTTTTTTTCCTGTTTATGCTCACTGAAGATAACTTTTAAAAACTACGTTCATGGAGGCTGGAGAGATGGCTCAGTGGAATAAGTGCTTCCCTGGCAAGCACAAGGCCCTAAATTCAATCCCCAGTTAAAAAAAAAAAAAAGCTCCATTCATTAATCATGAAAATGTATACTTTAGAAATTTAAGGCTCAAAAATAGTGAATAAAAAGACATTTAAACTTCAAACTACTACTGAATGTTGCATTTTCACATTTTCCCAGTGATAGCTGCCGTCCTCTCTTCTCATGTAGGCCTTCCATGAACATTTCTTATAGGCAATCTGGTGGCAATGAACTCCTTCTGTTTTTGTCCATCTTGGGAAAACCTTATTTCTCCTTTATTTCTAAACAAACAGCTTTCCTGGACATTATCCTTGATGTAATTATTTTCTTTTTTTTTTTTTTTAATGAATTTTAGGATGGGGTCTCCATGATATACAAGGTCTCACTACATAGTTAAGATTCCTGTTTTCAGCCTCCCAAGAGCTGTGATCACAGCTGTGCCACCACACCCAGTCTCAATCACCATCTCAGTGTGCCTCATGGGCCGGGCTAGCACAGCATGCCGAGGACAGAACCCCAGCTGCTGCTGTACTCTGCCTAGGCAGGTGCTTCAGTCTGCTGAGCTATCTGGCTGGCCCCTGGTGTAATTATTTTTCTTTTGGGACTGTGTTTATATTATCCCATTTTCTTCTTGTCTGTAAGGTTTCTGTGGAGAAGTTAGCCATTAGTCAAAACCCTCTTACACCAGTCTCTGGTTGTTTTTAAAATTTGCTCTTTGTCTTGTACTTTGACAGACTGGTGATAATATGCCTCCAGGAGGGTCCTTTTTGGTCTTGTCCAGGTCATTTGAGTTGTCTGAATATTCTATTCCAGCCACCCCCCCTCCGACCCACCACCCACCAGAACAACAAAACAAAACTTAGAAGTTTGGAAGTTTAGTAAAGCTAAAACTAAACTTGGCAAGTTTTCAGCAATTATTTTATTGAATTGGTTTTCCATTCCTTTTTCCTCTTTTTAGTCTTCCAGACCACAATGGAAGGCTTTTCTCTCTTAATGGTGTCCCGTGTTGTTGTTCTGTTTCGCTTTTCTGAGACTGGGTTTTGTTCCGCAGTTCAGGCTGGCCTTAAACTCATTTTGTAGCCTGGGCTGACTTCGACTTGCAGCCGTCCTCCCGCTTTAGCCTCCCAAGTGCTAGGATTGAGATTACAAAAGTGTGACCCCACACCCAGACATAAGTCTTGATAACTTTCTTCAATAATTGTATTCATATTCTATTTTGTATTTTATTGGACTGGACTGCTTGTAAAGACAGGTCTTGAAGCTCAGAAATTCTTTCTTCTGCCTGCTGTATTCAGCCTTTGAGGCTTAAATCCAGACTCCTCCCTTGAGCACCTCCTGTGCTCCCAGGTGGAGGTTTCTGAAGGTAACTGCGTCATGGAGGAGGCACAGCTGTCTCGCTGTCCTGAGGTGCAGCCGGCTCAGGCCCACAGTCACCAACCGTCACTGGGGTGTGCCCTGAGGGCTGTATTGCTCTGGCTCCTCCATCTCTTTGTCTCCTGGCTGCCGAGGTGGGAAGAGCTTTCAGCCACGCAGGCCTTTCTGCCGTGCTGCTCCTGCACCTAAGCCTGCAGACATGAGCGGAAACTCAGGGCTGTAGCCAAAGTGAGCCTTTCCTCCTTTTAGCTGCAGATGCAGAGTATTTAGTCCAAGTGACACAGGAAGCAACTGAGGCCGAGGCTCTCCAGTGTTGGCTATGTTAGCTCTTAGAGTTGTTTTTTCTTTATTATCCCTATTTGTGCTGAATTTCTCATGCATATAATGAATTCTCTTAAATTCATTGAATCGTCTGTTCATATTTTCCTTATTTTATTTTTTCTAGTACGTATTGCCCATACATAGTAACCATGTTCACTATAGGGAATTTGTACCTCTATGTGAAACATCTTAATTCTTCCCCTCCCTGTTTACAAAAGCTTTGTTTCCATTTTCTCTTCCATTCACTCTTTTCCTTTTACTTCCTTCCATTCGCTCCCTTTCCTCTCTGTTTTCCTACCCATCTGAACATGTTCTTCGCGCTTCCCCGTATCTCTACTCCATCATGGCCTTTATTTACCCTTGATTTCTCACACAAGAGAAGCAACCTGATATTTAAAATTATGCATCTGATTTGTTTCACTTAAGATTATGATCTTGAGATACATCCATTTTCCTGCAATGGTTCGTTTATCCTTCTTTATGGCACAGTACTAACCCACTGTAAATAAACACCCCATTTTCTTTATCCATTCGTCTTTTGATGGTCATATGTGTTCTTTTCAAGATTTAGCTATTGTAAATTGTGCTGCTACAAGCATGGGGATGCATATGTCTCTGTAACATGATGCCTCTAATTCTTGCAGGAAAATACCTAGAAAGTAAACAACTAGGTCAAATGGAACCTATAGTTTTAGGTTTTTGAGGCATCTCTATTGTGATTTCCATAATGGCTGTACCAGTCTACGCTCCCACCAGCAATAGCAAGGGTTCCTTTTCCCCCACAGCTCACCAGAATTTGAGATTGGTTTTCTTTTTGTTTTTTTCAAGAGTACAAAATGGTAAAATAAATAAATAGATAAATAAATAAATAAATAAGATAGAAATGATATAAACTATCATTAAACAAAATAATAGGAATTTAACAATGGTTGTTGTATGACATAATGTTATCTTTAAATTAGTTGTTTAGGTTACCAGGTATAAACCTGTAAAATTAGTTTTAAAAAAGTTTAAAACATTAAAAAGAAAAAAAAAATTAAACATGAATGGCTCCCTTCAATAAACCAACAGAAATCAGCAGTATAATTACCCAGACTATCCTGCATATATCTTTCTCCCTTCTTTCTTTTGTCTTTTTTCTCACCTCAGTTTTTCTTTCCATTGAGCAGATTCTTTTCCTCTCACAGTACTTTTCATATTTTATTTGTTCTTTCAGGTTCTCACACTAGCAAGACAATATATGATGTTTACATATGCAGGTCTGATTTATTTCACTTACAAATACAGCCTCCATTTACCTATAAAAGTCTCAAATTTATCTTTTCTTATAGTGGAGTAATACCCCATTGTGTAAAAACACCTCATCTTCTATATTCATTCCTCAGTTGATAGGCATTTGGGTTGTTTCCAAGATTTAGCTATGACAAATTCTGCTGCTATAAACATGGGTGCACATATATATCACTGTGGTATGATGATGTCAGTTCTTTTGGAAAAATACCTAGGAGGGGAATAGCTGGCTTGAATGGGACCTCCAATCCTATTCTTTCTGGAAGGAAATATTTTAATTTACATTTCTTGAATGAAACCAGTGATGTTCAGCACTTTTTTAAATTACTTATTTGCTGTTTGCATTTTTTCCTCTGAAAAATGTCTATTCGTGTCAGATGTGCTTTTTTTGTATTTTTTTAAAATTTTTATTCATTTGATATAGGGCCTTACTACAAAGTTCAGACTTGTAGTGATCCTCCTGTTTCAACCTCCCCAACACTCGGATTATAGGCGTGCACCACCACGCCCAGTTCTGAGGCCACAGCAGTGCAGCTGGGTCTCTAGAGCCAGCACCACATGCAGGACCAGGGATCGAACTCAGGACCTTGCACTTGCAGGCAGGTGATTAGACCACCAAGCTATCTCCCTGGCCCCAGATGTGCTTTTTTAATTGAGTCTTTAAATTTGAGGGATCTGAAATTTCTGAGTTACTTATATATTCTAGATATTGGTCCTGGTAAAAAAAAAATTTCTGATTTTGTGGATTATCGTTTCACTCTGTTAGTGGTTTATTGTGCTGTGCAAAAGCTTTTTAATACAGAACGATTCCAGTTGTTGATTCTATTCATAGGCAATATTTCCTATGAGATCAGAGTTTTATTCACATATTCTTGCCAACACCTTTGTAATCTAGAGTTTTACTGATTCTATCTTTTAACAGATTAAGTGTTTCTATTCTTATATTTAGCTCTTTGATTCATTTTAATTTTACTTTAATACATGGTAAGACATATGGGTCTAGGTTTCTTTTTCAGTATGTGGAAAGCCAGTTTCCCAGGTACTATTTTTCCCCAAAATTTTATTGAGAAACAAATAGCAATAAGACAGTTTCAAATCAAACTGGTAGGACAGTTTCAA
>NDGM011080226.1:0-22914 GCA_002564305.1 Octomys mimax | reverse complement strand
TGCTTTGCTAAGCTTGTTCTAAGTAGGTGCTTTAGACCACTGAGCCATCTCTCCAGCCCATTTAGAAAGTATTTCTAAGAGGAATTTAGCTTAACAACTACCAAAGACTAGGGACTCAATAGAAGGGGATAACTGTAATTCTTCTAATCAGATGGGCTACACTATGGAGCTCCATCTCTAGCTAAATGGCACCCCCAGGCTGTTTGCTGGAGTTCCATTCTCTCTTACACAGCTTTCTGCTAGTGTAACTTTAAAGCTGTTACCTTCTCTTCCACTGTTGTCAGGGTTATTTGCCTTTAGCAGCCTCTTCCTGCTTTTAATTTGCTGCGGGCTGGGGATCACATAATCATATCTGACAGATGTACTCAGAACTTGGGAGCTATTCTGAGGTGTCTCCTAGGCTTCAAGAAGTGTCTTCCCAGAATTAAACTTCAAAATGAACACATAATAGGCAGAATCATCTGCCAGATACAATGACGCTCAAGCCAGGAAGTTTCTATTGTAACCTAGTCTGACTGAAGTCATATTAGCTACAATGTATTAGTGAGAGGACATTTGTTCAACAACAAAATACACAAAACCGGAGGCAGATGGCCAATTGGGAAGGTTCCCAAAACCTGTCCAGGGAAACCTTAACATATGGACTTGCACGGGTCAGGTCCTAGGAGCAGGACCTCGGAAGAAATGGACATGGGGAGCCGTAACCCGAAGGTGCGCGTGCAGATGATTCCTACCATGCTGCGCCCCTCATTCTCATCTTCACTCAGTATTATTGGGCAACCACTCATGCAGCCCAGCCCCCTTCCTGCCCTTACTCTTCATCCATCCTCACTAAGTCTAGTTGTGACTAGCCTCTCTAGCAGATCTCCCTGCAGGGAAATGACGCATTGGTCAAGAGCTATTCTAAGTGACAGGCCTGTTTCTTGTGGTGAATTAGTAAGTGGACATTAGATGTTACACATCAGTCTCCTGAGCTCGGTGAAGGTGAGTTTGGCTTCAAGAGATGAATGAATGATAGTGATTAAATGACAAGTTATTTAAGCCTGAAAAAGTAAGGCCAGGCCACGGCCAGGTAAGTTCACCCAGCTAGTAAGTCTCACCTTGCGATTTCCATGTTGGGATGACACTAAGTGGCACATGGGGCTGTGTGACACAATAGTACAGAGCATATCTAGGGCCAGAAGGACCTGGAACTGAAGGCTGATTTTTAGCATGCATTCTGGTTTCTCTTAAGCAAATTATTGAACCTCTCTGAGCCTCTTTATAAAACCTTGTCTATACAACTAGATAACATCAAAGTATGAGTTCTGCTTTATCTAAATATCTAAAAGCAAGCAGCTGTCCAAAGAGCTGTAAACCCCAACCTGGCTCCACACCCTCCAATCCTGCCCAGGAGAGGTGAGCACAGCATTCCTCACTGGACTCCTCCATCTATAGAAATCTCCTGCAAATGCAGCCTTTCCGCACTGTGCACTGACACACCTTGGAAAATTGTCTCCTTAGCAACTGTAGTTACAGCTCTAAGGAGCCACTTCTGTCACTCTCCTTATGGAGTATTTCTGTTTACTTTAAGCCAGCTGCTATGGCATCTCCCCACTCCTCAGCCAACACAGAGACATCGTGTTCCGCAAGGAGCCACCCTCTGAGACCAACTTGTTAATAACAAAACTATTCCAGGTTTTTGTGTTCTCTCATCCATGAAACAAATATCCTTCAAGAGACGAATCAGACAGTGTTCGGAGACCAGGTTAGCCATCTTTATAGCACTCCAAAGAACAACACAGGACGCACACAAAGTGGGTTCTCATATACATGTTTTTCTTGACCCAGTTAAATTTTTATTCAGTGAAAAAGTTGACATTGAGACAAAAATTATCTTAAAATTGTGCAACAATATAGTAAAATCTTTAGCAGAAATCAGCGACTTGGAAACTTACCAAGGCAATTGAAATTATAAATACCTAATTTCACTCTGGAAAGAAACAAATTTACAGTGTTTCACTTTAAATAAGAGCAGAACAGGCCTTTATTTTGCTGCAAATACTTTTGGCTTTGCCTAAAGTTTCTAACAATTCTGAACAAGAGTCTTTAAATGAGGAGTGACATGGAATATCTGAGGATAATGTTCCTTTTCAGCATTCAAGCTCATTCCATCGGTGTTATTATACATGAAACTAATACCATTCTTGGGTTATTACTTCACCTTGATGATTGAATTCATAATATGGCTGCTCAAAATTAGTGGGCAGAAACATATATACAACCTGTCTTCCCTCAACCCATGTTCAGCGGTGGTTCTTCTGAAAACATCCCTCCTGGCCATGTACCCAACAGTCTGCACCTCTTTCCGTCTATTCCATATCTCAGTCTTGCATAGAAAGTAGTCTATATAAACTTAATGCACTAGCTTTTATTACACAAAATTGTACCTGAAAGGCAGCACACACTCCATTTATGAAAAATAACCTAATAGGAATGTCAAAATACAATCCCAGTATAAGTGAAGATTCTGCACAGCGTTTTCAAGTCAATTCCGACAATCCCTAGGAGGATGAGATTCAATCTGGTCCCGGATCTCCTCTCTGAGCGGCCTCCCAACTCTGCTACAGGGAGAGATTTGGGGAATTCACCGTGACTCCCTCAGTGGGAGGGGGGACAGCCAAACCTGCTGGGGTGGGCTTTGGGTCTTTAGGTGAGCAATGGAGATACAATCTGTAGGACAGTGGCAAGTAGGTACGTGTCTAAAGGCAGGACTCTCCAAGGAGGAGTGGGTCAGCTACGAGAGCTCGCCAGGCCACGGATCTCCCCAGCGCCCTGCCAAATGCCTACTGTGCAATGTGTAGGAAGCATAGCTGCATTTACTGGGTGCATGACGGGCAGCAGGGCGTGTGCAGCAACACTCCCCAGCCTTCCCACAGACATTCCTAGTGAAACCCCAACAGATGGAATACCAGGAGCCCCTCTTCTGAAGTCAGAAGTTCCAAGCAGGTACCCAGCTTGCCAGGGCTGCCAGTAGCTACTGAAACTGCTTGTCTGTCTGGAAATAGATGTACCCCCTCTGGGGTCCCTGGAGGAGCTCTACTCTGTCGTGTCATCCACGTGGACCCATGTCTCACAAAGTTCAAGGATGTTCAATAGCAAAAGGAGCAAAATCAGCTTCCAGACAACATATACACACAGTCCCCAAGCCCACCAAATTTTAGTGGCCCAATGGTGGTCTACAGAGATGTAGGCATCCTATCAGATATAACTGGGACAGAATAAAACCTTTGCCTGACAGTGTTAAGTTTCAAGGTGACACAGTACAAAAGCCCCTACTCTGCAAGCACCCAAAGGGTCCAAGTGGTCACAGTGAAGAGTTCTCCAGTCACCTTCAGAGACTGCACACAGGACTTGTCTTCCCTTGTGACTGTCACTCCAACCTCTGGACTCTTGAAGATGGTATAAGGAACATCAAAACCTCCACAACACTGTGTAGCAGGAAACAGGAGTGCGTGCTTCAAAAGTTCATAAAAATAGACAATTTATACATAACTGCATCTATCTGGCTTAGTCTTCGGGACCACAGCTCTTCTGCTTATATAAAATACTCTAGCCCTAAAGGGCTGCTTGTTCTCCAACAGCATAGTGGCATCGTCTGAGGAGGGGCGAAGGCCGGTCTGTACAGTATTAAGTGCTGAGCGCCAGGAGGCACTGGAAACTAGAACTGGAGAGGCTCCGAAGCGTCTCACGCTGCTCTGTGAAAAGGCTTGCCTATGGTATCCTGGGAAATAACGCCTCAGAGCCTTTCTATCAGATTTACAGATGCCACCAAGAAGTTGGCAGAAGAAGAAAGAAGAAAATGGACTTTCTCATGGTTCAGTTAAATGATGTGCCTCCCATCAGATTATTCATCTTTCAGCTACTTAAGGAGTTTATTAAAGCGGAGGTGGTGGCACATGGGGTTTTGAACAGAACTCCAAGACAAGATAAAACTGAAGTAAATTCCAGTCTGATGAAAGAAAAATTAAACAGGAAAGAGGAAAGAAGAGAAAATAAGCCAGGACAAGGCTCATCAGTCATTAACATGAGCTCCAGCCCTACTTACGTGACAAACTAAATGAGTATAAGTCCAAATACTCCTCACCTAAAATATGTCTGTATAAATAAAAATTTTAAAAACTGAAACATTTAATTGGTTCTTTGTTTTCTAAACAATCCCTAGGTAGAATGAAACTATTGTACCACCCAAGAATGATATTTTTGGATAAAAAGAAGAAATACCAATATTTGTGAGAAGATAACAGACCACATGGAGGGGAGATGGAGTTTCACAAAACTTGCATATATAAAAGCTGGCGAGATAGCTCAGTAAACTAAGCGCCTTCTTAGGCAAATGTAGGGACTGGGGTTCGATCCCCAGCACCACATGCCCCGCCAGCCCCACCCTTAGGTGCGCTGAGCCAGCCACAGAGTCTGTGGGCATGGTGGCCCACGTCTGTAATCCCAGCACTGGGGAGGCTGAAAACGGGAGGATCACTATGAGTCTGAGCTGCATAGTGAGACCCCGTACCAAATACATTTTAAAAAAGACCCATACTTGGAGGCATGACTTTGGAAAATTCCTAGAGCTCACTGCATCTCAGCTGGGAAGGAAAATCTGCACCGAGGCTGTTCATACACTTCAAGTAGCAACAATGCTAGATAGACATCAATGCCAACACTAAGTCTACAGGACGAACAACAGTCCGCCACGGATTCCATGCAACCTTCAAGTGACCGTGATTTGAACATAGAGATGACACTGTCATGCAGAGGAGGAAAAGCATAGGTTGTTTCATGGTGAATAAACTGTAATGTTGCTGCTGCTGTGGACTGAAAGAAGTGACCAAACGCAGAGGGCCTCTGTCTCTGTAAATGTGTGCAGCACTTTCTCAGTAGATTGGGTGGGAGCATGGCTGAGGGAGATGGAAGAAAAAAGCAAGAGAGAGAAGGCACTGACCCAATTCAAAATGCCTGCATATATCAGTGTGAATTTTTAAGGACAGCTCAGTGGCCACCTAGACCCAAATATAAAATTTTACATTTGACAGTCTTTAGTGGTAGTGAAAACAAACAAAGCATTTCACATGGAGAAAGTACATACTACATTTGCCAGTGTATCTGTCATGGCACAGATTTGGAACTCTCCTACAACCAGAGTAACTCTTTACAATGACAGCAATCCCAGTGTATAAGAAAGCAGCATTGGCATTGGGTGGCTTTCATAGCTAGATCTTGTGGAGAGGCATTTACAGGAAGACCCAATCAATGATAGAAGAGGAAGCTGTGGCTTGTAGGGCTTCCAACGTTGCAGCTCCGTTTACCTAACATCTAGCCATGATTCAGAGCTTTCTTATACCAAAGACTGTTCTACAACATACAAGTGAATAAAATGGATTGGTTTTGGAATGCTTCTGTTCCCCATCCCCTACCGCTAGGGGCTAGAGGATCAAAACATACATGATGACCACAAAAGGCTGGCCTTATACAGAGTCCCAATAAATTAACAAAAAAATTAATAAAAGAACCTTTCCCCATTTTCATGTAAACTAAATCCAAACAAAATTTAAATTTGAACACACTTTCAAGGAGAAGGGATTCTACCCATCTCTCTCTTGAAGTTTTTATTAAATACATTTCTGCGTCTTAGAAAAATAAAAAGAATGGCCAATTTACTGAACCAAAATTATCTCACAGATTTAAAAGCATGCCCAGCAAGCACAGCCCTGTAAGACTATATTAATGTCAAATCAAAGCAATTTGGTTACTAAAATCAACCCAGTTTAAAGTTCACAGTTGATTACGACAAAGTTTATTCATTCCATTCTTTCTTTCTTTTCTTCTTCTTTTTTTTTTTTTGTTTAGTTTAGTTTTTTGTCTTTGGCCCATATAAAAATAACATATTGCAACTCAAAGTGCATCTTTTAAAATAAACCATCAATTATCTTTATCAAATAAAATATTTACACCATTTGGTTTCTAGTGAAGAAAGCTCTTTCAGGCAATCACCATGGGTACATCATCTGAAAATCCAGTTATCATCGGAGCATCTTCATCATCTTCCCCTAGTGACAACAAGACAGGCCTTCATGAGTTCCTGCCACACTTCCCTCACCCCAGCCCTACAGATCTACCCATCTCCCACCTCTGTCGCTACTCTCTGCCAACCCATACCACAGCCAGCCAGGTATAACAATCAAACCTGAAAATCAGCTCAGCTTCCTCTGCCATTCTTGGGCCACCTTCTTGTCATCAACAGGTGACCAAGCTTATTTCAAAGGTAGCTTAAACTTAGCCAAATCAAGCAAATCAAACTTGCAGGAAGAAGGATCTCATTAACTACCCAGAAGTCAAATGGATGATTTGAGTTCCCCAGTTTCAGTTATCTATACCCTACATGAGTTCAGTGAACTTTACTGTTTCCTTTGGATCTTGGAGGGGTTTAAGAATTTGGGGGGCATCTTCCCAAACTAAGTGCTGTCCTTCGAGACCCTGTATAATCCTGTGGAACTGCTGGTCTACATTCAGGGATCAGTGCATAGTGCTACAACAGGTCAACCCTTTTATCCCCAACAGCAGGAAGCAAAGCCACCACCCCATTCATGTGAGGCAATCCAGGCACTTGGCGATTAAATAAGAAAAGAAACTAACAAGAAAAAGTAATATCACATGATCAGTGACTGGGAATACATAAATGCCTTCTAAACAAGGGAAATACTAATTATAAGTAGTACACAGAAAAAGTCAATAACCAAAGTCATGCTCAGCAGTTTGAATTCAGGGAAGCGTTTCCCACACCCACTTCATTATATTATGTGGTCTACTAGCTCTCTTAGTGTTTAGGAACTTCAGTGTGCAAAGATTTCTGAAAGGGATAGAAAGATTTCCTTCTTTTTCTCACACTATGTGTTATCAACACATAAAGTGAGATTGGCTGGTGAGATGGCACTAGCAATTGGAAAGAGAAGGAACCAGATGGAAGGGTTTCTTTGCACAGAAGCCAATGAGGGAAGCATTATGTTTTTATCTTGACTAGATCTCCTGGGGTGTCAGACCTCTAGGTCTGAGAAAGGTGAGGTAGTTGTGAGGTGGACATCGCTGGGGATTTTCTTGCTTAATTTTGGAATCCAAAACTCACAGCCTACCTACCTTGTCTATACGAGACAAGCTCCTAGCAGGACTGACCTGCTTCTGGGATAAACCACACTGCTGAAGTAAATGTCATATTTTGATTTAGGAGTAAGTTAAAAGACAGCTGGTTTCTTCTTATGTGGGGGATTCGCTAGTTAATAAATGTTTTCTTTCATGTCCAAAGATAAGCTGAAGGCAAATCTTCCCTAACTAGGTCATTGATTTGCTGGGGTCCACCCTGGCAGGAAGAGCCAGCTTCCCCTGCCCACTTACCCAGGTCATCTCCTGAGGAGAAGATGGCTGAGCCCAGCCTAGAGCTGTAGTGGCTGTTGGCAAAAGCAGTAAAGCTGCTCTGCAGCCTCCGGTGCTTGGTGTACAGGATGGCAAACCCGACCCCCAGGCTCAGCAGTATCAGGAACAAGATGGGAACCACCACAGCAGCAACATCGGTTGACCTGGAAGCCTGGACTGCAGCCGTGTCTCCACCTGCCGAGGCAAGATCCCCACCAGTGAGCCTCCCACCAGAAGGCAGGAGAATGAGCCAGGAGAGCCTTAAGGCCCCACCCACCAAAAAAGCCAGGAGTTAGAGACAGCTACCAAAGCTGCCTGATGCCTGAACGTTTCCTGCCTACTTGCTCAGAGCTGATGGACCATGGGTCTTGCGCATGCAAATACGGTAATTACATCAGACGCCTAATCACTGCCTTGTTGGTTATTTAGATAATCTCTTAGAAGGGAGACCTTTGTTGGGGTATCAACATTGATTTCATTAGCATTATTACTTAAGACCACTTGCTTGCCTTCCATAAGAGGATGTGAAATCAGACCACTAATTAACAAGATTACAATTATTTCCCCCTACTTGGCACCAAAGTCACTCTGAACTGCAATTACCTGAAGCTCCACTAAGTGATACAAACGAGATTCCTTTACTACAATACTGACTTAACAGCTCATGAAGTTTTACGAGGTCTTTTACTTAAGTGAAAAAGAGAGAAACGACCTTTCCATATACATTTAACATTTTTTAAAGCTCTCAGAAAAGCCATTTAGGTGTTTATAACCTAACAAAGATGCTGCCTTTCCATGGCCTTAAACCAATGCAGGCTTTGTGATGATTTACTTATTGATTTCTACCCCCAGGCACTCTTGGGTCAAAGTTATCCTCCACCTTGCATCCTATTCAGGTGGGGGGCATCACTTTAGAAGGGGGTAGACTTTTCATATTCAAAATCCTGAGGCAAGTCTGAACATCAGGAAGAAAAACAGTCCTTAGGAATCAGATTATAGTAAAAGTAGCAGTGTATAAGTTCCCCCACCAAATTCTGTAGGGCTGGGCTTCTCCCCTGGTGGAGTGGGCAGTGGTGGGGGGAAGGGAACAGATGGTGGGGGGCAGGGGACAGAAGCAAGACTTCTTCCTTTTGCAGAAAGCAACACAGCTACCCAGGAATTCATCCTCATGCAGAACTGAAGGGTCGGGCCAATTCCTGAAAGCCTAACCCAGCAATTCAATATTCATCCACTTTTATATTAATTATTTCCTGGCCGGAAAAAAAAAAAAAAAACCTGGCAAAAATCTTACTTAATGGTTCCCGCCTAGTCCCAGTGTGTAGCAGTAAATGAAAGTGAAGCATGCGCTTGACAGAGGCACGTAAGGGCAGCAGGAGCGAGCACGCTCCTGACCGGCCTGGTTTCCTAAAGGCAGCTGGCAGGGGTCCTTACAACAGGTTTTTTTTAGCTAAGAATACTTCACAGGTTGCTGACTGGTTTTGCTTAAAACAGAATGCAAGGAAGGAAGGAACCACTAGGTTAATAAGAGTTGTGCTTTTGGGTTATTTCGGGACCTTTTGGGGGGTTTCCAGAGTATGCATGCTTCTCCAAAGGAAAGTAGAAGACAAGGTTTCCCTCTTTTGGGAGGATAAGCATTCTGCAAGATCACACCCGAGAAGGCACTATGTGAGGAAATGTTTAACAACTCTAACACAAGACTCTGGCTTGAGCCTTTCTGCCTATGAGTAAATGTAATTGTCAAGAGCAGTGGCAGGACATCTGTGGAAACCCTAGCCAACCTACTACAACATAAGCAGACCTTACAGGTAAACACAGGCCCAACTGGGTGACCCAACACTGATCCCTAGGGTTGTCCCAAGACAGAGATCTCAGGCCACACCCAGTCCTATCTGCAGCTGGCAGCTAAGTTGGTCGGTAGCGCAATGCCGTTGGCTACTCCACAGTAAGGAGACATGCTTCAGGGGCCCTGAGAAATCTAAAAGCAAGTAACAAAACTCTTATTCCACTAACATTTCTCATGTAGATCCTCCTCTTCAAACAGAACCTTCCCTTTCTTACAGTTTATTTTCAGTATAAAGTGTAAACTTGGCTCCTCATGCTATACCTGGTTCAAAAGGTATTTATCTGTTTACACGATCAGTACCTAATGCTGCCAATACAGAAGTGCTTTTCTTCTGAGCTAAGAGCAGATTTTAAAACATGGTGGAGTAAGGCACACCTTCCTGAGACCCTACTGTATCCCCGCTATTTCCCTAGGTGGAAGACAGAAGCTGGCGGCCACAGTGTCTTACCAGACCCCAGCTCATCGAACAGCAGGACGGCGGGCTCCCCACAGATCTGGCTGCCAAAGAGGCACCGCGCTTGGACGGTGAAGGTGTAATTGTGGCCCATCTTCAGGTTGGAAATTTTAAAGAAGTTGTCAGTAGTATTCCCAAGGTAAGCTGTGATATTCATGGCACTATCAAACATGTGTATCTCATAGCCCTGGAAGAAACACACAGGAGATTTCTCAGGAAGTCTGGTACCAGTTCCAACCATACGTGAGCTTCTTCCCGCAGGCTTCCATAGAGGCTGAAGCACATTGGTTTTCTCATTAGTTCTTTTTATATGACCACTGTGATACTGGATTGAGGCCTACAAAAGAAGAATCTTTCTCACCCTAGGGCCTCAAAACTATTGTTCTTCCCTAAGAGCTGCAGCATAGAAACAAAAGCACAGCCTCAAGGAAAGCTACTTCAACAAACACATGGAGACAGTCATTCTGCTGTCCCTCCTTTCAAACAATAATACATGCTGCAAAGAACCTGACCATCCCAGCTACAGCTCACACTGTAGAATCCAACTAATAATAAATTCTTGCCACAGTGGCCTCTGGCAATGCGCTAAGAGGAAGGACTTCAAATTAGAAAAGATCACAAGTTTCTCTTTAGAAGAGTAAGAAGGCTACTGTCACCCTGCTTCCTGTCTCCTTGCTTCTAGCACTTCCTAAGCTGATCCCAACTGTGATCATCTTGGCCCTGACATACGAGGGACTTTAACAGACCCAGGAACCTATTCGCTACAGGACAGGGTAAAATCATATTGCCAGACTCACAGAGAGTCCTGGACTGTGTTGGAAAAAGTTGTCTGGTGACAGCGCTGACCCAGGCTGCTGGCTAGGATTAGAATGATCAGCGGGGTTAGGATGACCAGTGGATTTGCTTGCTTAGCTCCGAGCACTCTAGTGCCAAAGCTACCAACACTCAGTGCAAGCGCCACCCTCTCCTCTCCCAAAACACTGCACTGCGCTCCCACATAAGCCTGGTTACTTGGTCCCAAATCCACTGACTTCTTCCTTTTTTCTTAACCCCAAGCCACATGGAAAGATGAGCATGCTGCGTCTATGCCATAACCCTCCATTAGGAATAGAATGACCCCAACCTAGAAGCTGAGCTTCCAATGCCTAGGAAGGCCTTCCTAACAGGTGGCTGCTAGACCGGGCTTTGCAACACCTACCTGGCATCCTACTCCTGTATTTTTTTTTTCACAAAGCAGCAATTATTTACTATCTCATAGATATTCAGTGTAGAAATTTGCAAGCTACAAAAAGGTATAAAAAAAGCTAAATGAAATTACATGCCCAAACACGACCCTCTTGTATTTCAACAGATCTCTCTGGTTGTGCATTTGAGGTGTTTCCTCTTTTCAGGGTCATCATTCGTGTATATGAATCTTCTAGGTGCTCTGCTTCTTTACAGTAAAATCCTAGACGTGCTGGCTCAAGAAGCATAAGCATGTTCAAGGTTTCTGATTTGTAGCAACCATGGAGCCCCTCCAAAGGTTGAGACAAATTATGCCCGGAGAATGCTAAGCTTCCCAAGTATCACTCACACTGGTAACAGTCCTCCTCCACATCTTTGCTGCTTGGATTCCCAGTAAGGTCAAACCTTTCCCCTTAGGTCACCACTGCTAGACATTTTTACTTTGCCACTCGTATGTTTTTCAAAATTGGAATACGTCTGCTTTGAATGGACTTTATTTATTTATCTACTTAAATTTTTTATTTATTTTGGCACAGGGTCTCACTGTGCAGCTCAGACTCGTAGTGATCCTCCTATCTCAGCCTCTCCAGCACTGGGATTACAGGCGTGCACCACCATGCCCAGTTTTGGTGGCCACCATGGTGCACCCTAGGGCTTGGGGCCAGCACGACATATGGTACTGGGGATCAAACCTGGGTCTTTGTGCTTGCCAGACAGGTATTTAGACCCCTGACCTAGCCCTCCAGCCCTGAATTGATTTTAAAAGCATTCTTTTTGTTTAAGAATATTAACCATTCTGATATCATAGTTGTGAGAGTTGTATGAGTTCTCCAGAGTGGTGTGACTTTTCAAATTTAAACTGGGCTTTGCTTCAGGCATCAGCTTGTCCATGGAAGAGCCTGTGGCTCTTTACCACAAAGCCACACCAGAGTCACTGTGTCCTAACTGAGTTCCTTCTCCGCCATCAGTGAAACAAATCCAGCTCCATTCAAGAATGTGTTCACTATGGTGTGGCAAACCTCCCAGGCTTCACTGTCCCTTCCCCAACTCCCTTGTGAATGCAGTGTTGGCTTTCAAGACAAAACAACACAAAACCAAGATGCTCCTTAGGCACAGAGAATCCTCAAGTTCTTCTGCACTCTCTAAGTATTTCTCTAGAAAGGAAAGGATGAGATGCAAGGATGAACGTGTAGCTCAGCTCCCCAGCGGTGTGGGCAGTCAGAGGGCCTGGGAAAGGTGGGAGCTTGGCTCAGATGCTAAGCCCCTGCCTCGCTCCAGGAAGCACGGCCAGCATTCCAGCCCATTTCCCTTTCTGCCTGGAAGAAAGTACAGGACTGAAAAGTGCTTAGTGTAGAGATTCTCATCTTTAATGGGCAGTATAAACATCTCACTAATTAGCAATCCCACAGAAAGTAGTCCTTTAATTCTCCAGTTCACTTCCATGCCCTACTCTTGGTTTTTGTTTTTTTTTTTTTACACTATCTCTGCCAGCATGCTGTTAACGAGCTCATCTCTGAAATAGCATTTCGATTAGATTTCCAGAGTCACTGACAATGGAGGATCTTACCCTGCTTTCATTAAAATGCTTTTCCTTTAAAGCAAGACTTTTCCAAAACAGAAGAACGTGGTCATTTTCCGTTATGATTTTTAAGGCATCAGGTGCTGATAATGACACTGAAAATCAAAGATGAGACAGGATGCATTAGTGGATGTCCATCTGAAGAAACAAAATGTACTGCTTAGGGTGGACTCTAGATACCTTCTGCCTGGCATCCATTTGTTGTAAATTTGACTAGCATCTAATGCAATAGTAGCCCTTAAACCCAAGGATGGACAAAAACAGATGAAGCAAGAAGGTGGCACGAAAGGAATGCGGTACAATAGGGATCTGCTTGAACCCAGGGCACTGGAACAATGCCAGAGCAAATGACTCAGGCCCACTGTTCGCACTGCCGATCTAACAAGGGCTGGAAGTCCTCATTCTCTGCTGCTAACAACTAAGTTTCTCCTCACTTTGTGACCTTGACACTGAATACCCTTTAATCCACAGCCCATTCATTGGTCTCCCTCCATTTTTGCATGTCGGATTGCCACAATGAAGCTCTGTGCCTAGTCCAGGTCTTCAGATACCATGCTCTGTCTTGGTGGTAAATGCCACTTCTATTTTCTAACTCTTGGGCAGTCTTCCTCTTTTCCCCCTAGTAATGTCAGAACAAGCTAGGAAAAAGAACAAAACAGAGAGCCAGTCCCCAGCCCACTGTGCCTTGGCCACTTCCTTGCAGCCTGGACGTGGGAGCCCTGCTCCACTGCTCTGGCACAGCACAGAGATGCAAGGGCAGCACTGGCAGACCCCAGGCAACCCCTGATGGAAAGTCACTGTCTCCAGGGCCAGCAGGGCCGTAAGCGCTCAGCTGTGTGATAAGGGCTCCGTGTTCTCCGCTGCTCACCTGTGGTAATTTTTATGCTGGAATCTTTGCTCATGTTCCCTAGTTGGACAATGACGTGGTATTTCCCTCCAGGCTCCAACTTGCTAATGGTGTATTCCACAGTACTGTTGCGGGATTTAACTTTGTAGCTCCGGTCAGTCTTTCTAATAAGATCTTTAACTGCAATTGCATAGAACTGGGAGAAAACAAAAAGCAATATTTGAGTGGTAATCAGAAACTTGGTGTTCTTTGCTCTTCATAGTTCAAAGCCAGATAATGTAGCACAAATAAAGTCCTCCTTCTATATCTATAGGAGACTTGATTCTAGGAACCCTGTGAATACTAAGTGCCTCATATAAAAAGGTGTAGTAGTACCAGATAAAGCACACATATCCTCCTGCATTCTTTATCTCTATATTAATGGGAACAGCTAATATAATGTAAATGCTATGTAAGTAGCTATAATACTGTATTCTTTAGGGAATAACAACAAGAAAAATAGCAGTATATGTTCAACATAGACACAATTCCTTTTTCAAATATTTTCAACCGTAATTGATTGAGTCCGCAGATACACAGGGCCAACTATTATACAACAGCGGCTGAGATCCTCAACCACAATATTCCACAATTTGATTCTGTTGTTCAGAAAGCCTTTGGAATGAACAGGGCCAGCCTTATAACAAGGACACGCAGAGAGAACTGCACATAGAATTATCAACTAGACTCAAAAATGAGAGAGAGAGAGAGAGAGAGAGCACTCTAACTCTAGGGTAAGCCACGTTATTGTGGCATCAGAAGCTGGGCTGGGGAAAGCAAGAACATCCAAGTCTGGTACTCAACTTCTGTATCGCCACCACTGCCTATTCACAGCTACCATCAGTGGAGAGATAACAAATTACAGTGTTCAATTCTAAAGGACAGACGCTATGCTGAATGGCTCTAGGGTGCTTCATACATAGCATGTGGGCAGGGAAAATATAAGGCACATCAAAGAAGCCCAAGAAACTCATCAGGAAGCAGCTCAGAGCTAAGAGGAGCCTTCACAGCTAAGCATTTTACGCCAACCACTGCTAGGATGGAGGGGAGAGGAGTGGGAGCAGGGGTGAAAGCAGCCCAGAGGAAGGGAAACTGGAAGCTGTTTTCCAAGATCAATGCCTCTTCTTTCACCTGGGGCCAGCAAACATTTTTTAAAAAATAATTTTATTGAGAAACAAATAGCAGTGAGATAGTTTCAAAACCGATTAGTAGGACTGTTTCAATCATCAATACATTGCATATTGTTGTCTTAGTGGTTATTCTTTGTACAAGATGCAGACATGGTATCCTGTCCACAAATACTATTAGAACAAATCTTTCTATTCACTGAGTTAAGAGAATGTAGCAACAGTTAGGTATATCTAACCTAGCTGTTTTGAATATATAGATACAAAATGGTTGTTCATTTGTATTCCCTTTTTTTGTTTAGCTTTGTCAGAGAAGTGTATTCCACTGTCATTTAAGTATTATAGGTACGTGAATTCAGCAAAATATTCCAGTATAGTCCAGTAGTCCATACTAGTAAAAGGTTCGACATCTGGCCCCTACCACAACTACTGAACTCTGCTGTCTGCAGCATAGAAGCAAATGCAGATTATATATAAATAAATCAGTGTCACTTAGATACATCTTTATTTGCAAAAAATAAATAAATAAACACATGGGCTGGATTTGTCCTACTGGCATTTGTTTGATGACCTCTGTTTCAGAAGGTTAAGGTGTAGGACATGGGTGTTAAAGAAGGAAGGGGAACCCAATATGACAACGGGGAATCACCAAAGAGTGGTATCTATCCAGGGGTATCTATCCAGAGCCTATACCACCCTTGGTAGAAATGGGAGAGACCTGCTGAGCTGCCCCATGAGGCCTGTATTTGCTGTTCCATTATTGGGCCACCTTCCACACCATGCCACCTTAGGCATGCTAAGAATAAGCAAGACCACCTGGGTGCCAGGGTGTCCAGCCTACTTACCAGATCCTGGTCAGGAGAGTCATACGGAGATTCCCACTTGATGACTGCTGAGGTTTTGCCTATGTGAACCGCGTGAAGGTGACGGGGTGGAAGCCTGCTGTCTGGGATCATCTTCACCACAACATAGTCAGAGGATGGCCCTTGGTAAGGAACCAACACCCGGACCTAGGATCCAAGCACATGCATGGGGTGGGCAGGAGCACAGTTTCACACAATCTTCACCAAACTATTTTTCAACAAAATCATGACCCATATATGCAATTAAAGTTCAATCAGTATCAAAGATATAAAATAGGTGCCTCCATCCCAGACCACTGCTAACACTTCCTTCCAGAAATGTCCCTGGAGATACAGCTCATAATTATAGCTCATATTCTCTTACATGCGCAAGTGCTACCCAAGAGAAGTCCCCAAAATGTCTAAGGCATATATAAGAACAGATACGTTTATACATACAAATTCACCCTTATATGTAAGTATATATGCATATATGGATAGCCTATTGTTCTTAATTTTACATAATCAAAAGAAAACAGTATACATATTATGTTCTTCACTCCTTATACTTAATAATACAGTTTAAAGATTTTTGCACATCAGTATATATAAAATAATATTGCTTTTGGATGGTTGCCCATATTCATATTCATGAATATGCATAATATTTTAAATCACTCTTTTGCTTGAGGAACGCTTAAGTTACTTCAAATCTTTGGCTATCACAGGTAATAATAGATGGCACATCTTTTTCCACATAGCTTGGTAAACATGTAAAAATACATAGTGGAATTTGACAAACACTCTTGATTTGTCTGTATCTATTATCCATCCCCCATGGTGGACTGCAGTGAACTAAGTGTCTGTGATGTTTACGACAGAGAAGAGATTTCTGCCCACATATACCCACCAGTGGAATTCAGGCGTCCAGTTCCCCAGGATGTAAGACAGCCCTTAAAGAGGAGGCACTCTTCCTGCCTTGCTGGTACAGAAACTTACCAGAAACAAATACTGCTCATCTTTACTGACAACGACTGTCTTGTTGTGGAGTGAAGTAGTTACACTCTTTGGGTTCCGATAGAGGTCAAGAAAGGATGTGGCGTAGAAAATACCATAAACCTGGTAAAAGCACAGAATGGAAAAGGATAACAGGACATGGGTCAATGCCTTCATTTTCTTAAATCCCTAATTTCAGTGGGGAGCTGTAGGCAGATGCCATCCAGTGGAAACATGGACTCCTAAACACATGGCAGAGTGTGCTCAGCCACTTTATTTGCCAGACCTGCTACCCTGAAACTCCTGGTTTTTCTTCAATGTTAAAATGACCATGAAGGAGGGCTGGTGAGATAGCTCAGTGGACTAAGTGCTTGCTTAGGCAAACTCAGAAACTGGGGTTTGATCCCTGGCACCACATGCTATGTGGGCACATTAGGCTTGTCATGGAGACCAGGCATGGTACATGCCTATAATTCCAGCGCTGGGGAGGTTGAAAACAGGAGGATTGTTATGAGTCCAAGCTGTGCAGTGAGACTGTACCAAATACATTGAAAAAAATGACTGTAAGTAAATGTTTTAGGTATACTCAGAATATCAAAGCAGTCACTACAGTGCAACTAAAGATGTTTATAAAGGAGGACTTTAAGAGCTGCTCAAGAAAGTGGCAAGAATACCAAACCTGAGATGTCAGGCACCTCTAGAAGGTCATTCAGAACTGACAGGGAGTGACTTGTGTTTGGGGTGAGAAGGGAAGACACAGCAGCAGAGAAGGGAGTCCTGTAGTGGCTCTGTACAGAGGGGGCTGGGGTGGGCCCGTACTCATGCTGGGCCGGTCATTCTGACCACTCACCACATTCTTGGGGCCGGTCCAGGTGCATTCCACTGCAGTCTGGTTGACCGCCTTGGCTTTGAGGCTAGGAGCTGGTGGGCGAACTCCTCGGGTCATGACATGCTCAAATGCCAGAGGACTATCCCCCAAATCAGTCTTGGCCCAGGCAGAAATCTCATAGGAGGTATGAGCTGTCAGATTGTCCACTGTGAAAATGAGGACAATGGACACCAGGAGGAAGTTGGGGTTGTGGATGAAGAATCTGTATCACTACAGACACCCAGCCAAAATGCAGTAATCACTCATAATCTGAGTCCTAAATGCTGTAGGACTTCATCAATTTACAATTTACACGTTTGTTTAACATTTATACACTGATGACTTCATACACGCAGCATGTCTCCTGGGCACTGGGTAACTTCCCTTAAAGCTGACCATCTGGGGAGAAATCTGTCCAATCCTCCTGGGCGGCCATTTGGCACTGGGTTAGAAGAACCTTGAAAAAAATCACACCGTTCTGCTCAGCTGCCTCATGAAATCAGAGAGGGACTTAAAAATCTGTGGGCAAAGATCTGTGTCTCAGTGTCTACTCCAGTGGGAGAAAGAACACCGTCATGACCTGGGTTTCTGGCAATGGGGTAACACGTGAACCCTGGACGATCCACTGACTATTACGCAGCCACTAAATCTTGCTCCAAAGAATATTTAATGACATGGGAAAATTCTCACAATTTTATAATCAGTGAAAAGGCAAGAACACAACACTATACACACTATTCTCATTTTTAAAAAAAGATTTAAAAAGATTAACACATAGAAAAATTTATGGGCAGTATCTAAAATGCAAAAGTGAAATTATAGAAAATTTTAATAGTCATTATACTTTTTATCTTCTAAATTTTCCGAAATATGAGGACTCTTTTTCTAACCAAGGGATTAAAGCCAAACAGAGCAGAGGGTATGTCAGAAGACAACCTTGGAAATCAGCAGGATTGGAGTAGGGGCTCAAGCTGTGCTGTGCAGTTACATGACCTTGGTAAAGTATTTACGTGCTCTGTTTCCTTGTTTGTAAAATGGAAAGAAATAACAGCCCTCACAGCAGCTGGTTGTTGCAGGGATTAAGGAGGAAACTGCTCTTAAAGTGCCTGGCACAGCGCCTAACACAAAGCTAGTCCTTCACAGGCCTCGGGCAACAGCTAGAAAGCCTCTGCCAGCTGTAGGAGTAGGGCAGTGCAACAGGTTCACAGGTCATGGAACTGGAAGATGTGGTCCCAATTGTGGCCCTGCCACCCTCAAAGGGAACCACCTATTCCTCAAACCTGGGTTTTGCCTCTGTGGAATAAGCAGAGCTCATGGAATTACAGTATTATTGGGATTATGTAGAATAATAATCCCAACAAGCCAGGAATATCTAGGTAAGTGACTGCTCACAGCCTCACATGACTCCTCAAAAGGCAAATTACTGAAACTGGTAGACCTTCAATTTAATAATATGATAATGATAATAATAATAATAGATTTGTGCATACTATTTCACAAAGAACATATGAAAAGATGATGGAAATAATTTGCAAACAGGCTGGAAGAAGAGGAAATGAGGAAGCTCCCATGCCATTCTCAACATTCAGAGGCAGCTCTGGGGAATGAAAGTTTTGTCTTAGAAATAAATTAAAATCTGCCCATTAGCCCACTTTCAGACAGAAGACCTAAGACTTTTCTCCTGCACAGACAACAAAGGAGTTGGACTGCTGCTTTCTGCATTTGCTTGGTCCATTCATCCATCAATAAACACTTACTGAAGACCAACCATGAACCAGGCTAGAAAAGAACCCTGATTAAATCTAGAAACTTCTTCATGTGGAGCATAAAAATCATCTGGAAGAGTTAAACTAGTCTCTTTCCAGTTCTTCCTCCTCTGTAACCCCCAACTTCCATGAAGGTAGCATGGGGTTTACAGAGACAGCAAGCAAAGGTTTTCCTACCAAGCCAGGAGAACACTGATCATGTCCTCAACAGAGAAGAACCTATCTGCTTCCAGAGAAGATGCTCCCTTTCCCAGACATTCAAAACAAGCTCTATTGCCATGAAAACCTTGATCTGGCCTTACTCCTTGCCCTTCACCCCAACTAGCCTCGGGTATTACCTTTGTGTGATAATGTGCTCCCTCGGAAACTCAAGGTTCTCTTCTCTTGTTTGTGGGCGTCAAAAGCCCAGAAGAGGTTCACCATATAGCCATTTACCTGCCAAGAACCAGAGAGCATATGACAGAAGAGCTAACACAGTCAGAGGGCATGTCAAATACAACAGGCAGAATCAAGACATAGCTCTTCTGTTTCTTTAGGAATCTCAGTTCTTATAATGGTCAAATGGCTTCTTATGATTTTTTTCAGCAAATTCTATTTATGCTACTATTAAAAAACATTTAGTTAGCAGCCAGAGATGTAGCTTAGTGATAAAGTACTTGTCTAGCATGCATGAGGCCCTGGATTTGATCTCCAGGACCACAAATAGGAATGATATCTAGTTAGGTTCTATATGCTTCTGAAGATAAACATGAAATCATTTATAAAATACATCCAAGGAAACCAAAAAATAAATGCAGCATAAAAGGATAAGAACCAAGAATTAAAGGTAGAAATAGGAAAAGTTGAGAGGATAATCATGCTGTAGTAACTAAGGGTCAGTCTCAGTTCAGGCTGTTCTTGAAGTCAAGGTCAAGAGGTCAGTAACAATGTGGGATGGTGAAAGCTCACCATCTAATATGAATAAATATATCCATGCACCAGGAAAGACTGCCTTCATTGACTGCCTTCCTGAGCTCTTGGAAGGCTTTGATCTAAAGATCTTTAAGTGTGAGGCTAAAAAAGGAAAAGTGTGCAAGACAAAAGACAAGGATTTTATGAAGGCTATCTCTCATAATGGCCCTCCATGAAGCCAAAGACATGATATTAAATTGTAGTTAAGTAGATTGCACAAGGATTCCAGAGGCTTCTTGAAGGGAGAAACCTCTCAGATAGGGAGGTTTCTCCCTCCAAAAACAACCTCACAGATAGAGAGGAGGAGCAAACAGGCATGAAAACCCACTATAGAAAGTGGAGCTCCACTGAGATACCTCAGGGAAACAGCTAACTGTGGTGGAATCTGTGTGTAGAAGTACCAAGCCCAACATCCTGTGGTAGTAGAAGGGAATGAGTTGGGAGCTACACAAGATAAATATGTTTCCAACACATGGACTCTCACAAAAGGGTTGCTCTTCCATTGTGAGAACCTCTGCATTAGCACTTAGCACCAGGAAATCCAATAAAGCTGAAAATTACAGGGCATCCATATTCTGTTAACACCAACTCTTTATTTGCACTGTAGCTGTGAACCATTTAATTATATGGTTAAAGAAAAAAGGCACCAGGCTGAGGCAGAGTAATTATGTATAGAGACTCAACTTGTTCTTCATGGGGGAAGGAACAAACCTAGTTCTGGTATTTTCGCTCTTCTAGATCAAGACATTGATTTTTTTTTTTCTTCCTAATCTTAACCATACAAAGTCTTATCTGTCCCCATACAAAACAAAGCCCCACCCAACTGCTAGTTTGAAATTACATTACCTTGATATCACCATCCATGGTCAGGGTGAAGCTTAGAGAATTTTCATCATAGCCGTCAACGTGGATATCTGGCGGTGGAATCACTAAAGACAAACAAGTAATTCAAAGAGAGAAACCACGGGGTGAAAAGTGAGGAAGGCAGGACTTCACCGAGCTCAACTCAACAGACAAAGCCATCTTTCAGCTGGGGAAGAAAAGGCACTTCTTTGGCTGCCTTTAATGTCTATCTCTTTACTGCTGTTTTCCTGAAGCCTGCTTGGTGAACGCAGAGCAACCCTGGCTCAGTCAGCCAGCCCGGCCAGTAGGTAAGGCAGGGAAGTTTCATTAAGTAAGTGAACCCAAATAACCCAGCTTCAGTGTGGTTCTCAAAGGTACAGAGATCTCTGCAAACTTCATCTTTATTGATACTAACAAAGTCCCAGTGTCTCAAGATCTTTTAATTACATGACAATAGGATGAATCACAAATTATCCATACAGGTGTGGCTTAATTGCAAAAGCACAACCTGTGGAATCAGGCAGACTTGAGTTCAAATTCCTGACACCTAACAGCCATGTAACCCAGGGCAACTTACTTATCTTCATCCAGCTTAGAGATATTCATCTCTTCACTTCAGAGAGCTGGGAAGGTTAATTTAAATAACGTATGTCTAAAATTCAAGGCTTCTGTTCTCTTCATTTCCAAGAAAGTCCAATTTATAACAGACTAAAGAGCCAGGAAGCAACTGATGCTTTCCAAAAGATCAGAGCTCAAGCTGAGAGTCAAAGGCAGGAATGGGGGAAAGGCGAAACTGGGCAAGAGAAGAAACTCCACTCAGTTCATGGTTGTCATTTGAAGTTTTGCACTGTCAGCTTTTTCCTATAAGAAAGCTGATGGTACCCAGCCTAGCACAGCTGCAATGGGCTTTATGGAACACAAACCATCAGAAGGCACTATTTAAGGGATGACTAGTTTACTAGACTCTCAGCATATATGCCTCTTACACAGGAGAGGCAAGCAAGACTCAACATCCGGTGGCATAGGATAGGGGTCAAAATGTAGAGAATCCCCTTCAGATGGTCAAGCATGCCATAAAATCGGGCTTGAGAAAAACCCAAGAATCAGAAGAAAAGCCAAGACACACTTCAGACAGCTAACTCAGAGCTGTTTGGTGGGGTGCTGCAGTAAAGCCAACTTGAGTTTTAATCATGGTGACCAAGGGCAGGCCACAGTTCTCTCCACAACCAGTTAATTGACTTACAAAATGAGATTAAAGACTCTTCACCTCATAAATTCACATAGAACAAGTAATGTGGTATTTAGCACATAAGAAGTCCTCAATAACTAGAGGCTCTCCTCATTGTTATGAATTCACTACACTCACTAATGATCCTTGTGCTTCTAGCTGACGCTGCTTCTGGCTTTGTCCTTTGTTTCCATACGTGATTATGATCCCAGGTCACAGATATCTCAGGGAAATACTTTTGGACACAGCACATAGTTGCCTTCTGCACACACCCTAATCCAAACACATGGGGTGGAGCTCAGATGTGGCAAAATCAGAGAAGTTGCAGAAAGCCCAACCACCCACTGAGGTTTTCAAATGCATGTGGGACTTGTTCTTTCAGAACTTCAAGTGCATGTTCACCTTTGAGTCACCTCTTTGTGTATGAATGGCCAGTATGTTTTGATCTACATATTGTAGAAAGAAATGAAAATACAATAAAACCTCCAGGGGAGAATAAATTCTACACACTTTCTTTATTACCTACTAGCATTCTGTCTACTGACTAATTGGTGCCACCAAGTCTGGTAGCCTGCAGCCCTGATCTCCACACTCTAGATTATTAAAAGAACAGAGAATGACTCTCTACTACTCGATGCTTATGTTGCAGGTTCAGGTTAAAGTAAACCCCTAATCACGTGCCATGGCACTGGGCTCATCTGGTTTTAATATCTTCACATCTAGAAATGAAAATCCCAGAGCTAAAATGAAGAAAACCACTCAGGAAGATGATTTGGTTCATCCCCCAACATTTCCCAGAATCCTTCATCTATTTGCTTCAGTTCACTGATTCACCAACTACCTCTTCAGTTCCATTAACTATCA
>NDGM011080216.1:482-14472 GCA_002564305.1 Octomys mimax | reverse complement strand
CTGGCCACACACACACACACACACACACACAAATAAATAAAATTAAAAAAAAAAAAAAAACAACTGGGATCTCAATCTGATACACAAAAGAGCCAGCTCTATAAGTAGTGGAAATAAGTGAAATGACTTAGATGTTATGTTATAGAGAGGTTTCTATTCCTTACCTAAATGTATTCATCTTTTAAAAATGTTCTTGGCCAAATACAACAAAGGTGTCCATCTAACACCCAGCCTATTGATACATTTCTGCTCTACAACACTTCTTACATTGTCAGTCCCTGTAACCTCAGGGTAATTGCTGTACAGCACTACTTGACTGCATATTTGGGACTCGTAATAATGTCACCCACTCACTCTCATGTCCTACTGTCCTTTTTTTCTTAGGCTATACCTGTACTGCAGTCAAGCTAGACCCCTGCTGCCTCCTAGATACACCTTGCCTGTTCTTACTCTGGCTCTTTGTCTTCTGTGCTATGTTAGCTCTGCTCTAGAGTGGTTGGTTAACCTTCTTCCCACATCTCTTTCTTCCCAATTCTTAACATATAGGTCATTGGGTGGGGTGGCACATGCCTGTAATCCAAGCACTTCGGAGGCTGAGGCAGGAGGGTCACTGTGAGTTTGAGGCCAACCTGGGCTACAAAGTGAGTTCAAAGCCAGCCTGAAGTGCATAGTGAAACCCTGTCTCAAAAAACAAAAGAGCCCAGTGCACTGCCTAGCTTATGGTCAGTGTGCAAGGAGTGAGTGCCAGCTGCTGCCATGTTTCTTGGTTATTGAAGTCCCTTTCTATCCCTCTGGAGCTGCTATTCAGAACATCAGTGAGGGAGAAGCTGGGGCCCCATCCCCCCAAAGCTTTGTCCAGCTACAGTCTCCCTTTATAATTGTAGGACCCCCACATACTGTCTTCAGCAGCAAAGCATAAATGCCTTAAGGGTCGGGATCCTGTTGACTATCTTTATATCTACACAAAACCATCATATACCATTGCAGATAGCCATTCTACTCAGTAAAGCTGCCCCTAGTTCACTTAGAAAAATAACCTTTAAAATCAGATTTGGTTTTGATTATTTTCAAGGCACAGCTACATTTTCCAAATAATATGCTATGTTCTGTCTTTGTGTAAGTTCTTTCTTTATGTATCACTTACTTTGTCATTTTATGTATTTATGTATTTATTTACTTACTTATTTGGCACAGGGTCTTACTACGCACTCAGATTTGTGACCCTATTGTCTCAGCCTCCCAAGCTGTGGGATTGCAGGCGTGCACCACCACTCCCAGTTATGGTGGTCAGCTTGGCATGTAGTACAAGGGATCAAGACCAGCTCCTTCCACTTGCCAGGCAGGTGCTTAGACTGCTGTGTATCTCCCTGACCCATTTGTCATATTTTTAAAATCAGATTTGATTGGTATTTAGATATACACAATGATCACATGTGTCATAGAGAATTTGTACTTGTATCTTAGCAAGACCCATGTCAAAAGAAAAAAAAAAAAGGCTAGTGATTTATCTCAGTGATAGAGCACCCCTGAGTTTGATCCCTAGTATTATAAAATAAACAACACCCCCCCCCCAGCACTTTAGCTTACTTGGGTTGGGGAACGGGGCTCAGTGGCAGAGCACTTGCCTAGCATATTCAAGGGTCTAGGCACTGAGAAAAAGCCAAAAACCAAAAACTTTCCATAGTGACTGGTACAGTGGCATGTGCCTACAGCCCCAGCTACTCTGTGGAGGCTGAGGTAAAAGAATTGTTCCATGCTGTGCCAGCCCCGCCCCAGGGGTGCACTGAGACAGCAATTGAGACTGGGCATGGTGGTGCGTGCCTGTAATCCCAGCATTTGGGAGGCTGAAAACAGAAGAATCACTATGAGTCCAATCTGTAGTGAGACCCTATAGACCCTGTACTAAAATACATTTTTAAAAAAAAAACATTGCTTGAGACTTGGAGTTTGGAACCAACGTGGACATAGTCAAATCCTATTTTAAATAAACAAGCAAACTCTTATCATAGGTGAGTTCACTGTTGATAAATGTACCACATTAATTTATGGAGAAAATAGTCTATAGTCCCGTTCTTCTTTTAGCGTTTAATAAAAACAAAATATCAATATAAAATCATGCAAGTAGTTATATGAAGGAATTTTTGGTATTGGTTTCTAAAGAGAGATTTGAAAGACTGTTCCTTTGGATATTTGTATTTGTCATTTTACTGTTACTAAAGTACTTCAGTTTGCTCAGCACAAGGATACCTGAATTATGTATTTTCTATAAAAAGAATAAATTGCTGGCCTATTGATTCTTTTTGTTTTTCAGATAATGGTTTCTCTAGATTCGTGTTCAGAGAAGCCAAGTAGCAGACTATCTGGAATCATTTGCCCCTAAAAGCACTGAGTTATGAAAAGAAATAATATAATCTGATATTTATACATAGTACATTATCAGAGTTTGCTGACTGGAACTGAAAAATCATGTTAAGTATTTTATGACATTGATCTGATAAATGACATGACAGGAGTCCTCACCTTAGAGTGATCAGATCCAGGCAAGTCTCTGTCACCTTGAATTTTGGGCCCACAATGCCCATCTGTGTTATCACCTCTAGCTTGAAGTCAGCAGACCACTCACAAGTCAGCTTCAATGAATGAGCCAGTGGGGTAGGGCCCCTTGGTAAGGCCTCCTGCTTCACAGCCTGGCCCTGTTCACTAATCCTTTTCTCTTCCGTTCCCTGCCTTGGAGTCATTTAGCTCCAAAATGGAAAAGGATTTTGCTTTTGCTTTTGAATGTGAATGGGGGTATTGGCAGGGCCGAAATGAAACCTAGAAGGCAATGTAGAGAGGTCTGACAGTGGGGGGCTGAAGAGGTGTTAGATAGTAGCTGTCTGCCAAGAAGGGCCAAATTGTGAATATATTAGGCATTATGGTCAGTTGTAAGTACTTGTTTCCACCATTCTAGCCCAAAGGCCAAAAGCAGGCCTGCGTAAGTAGATGAAGGACTTAACTTGTGTCCAGTTAAATTTTATTTCTAACAATAAACCCAGTGCTAATAATTAAGCAAGAGAAGCTGTATGTGATATTTTACAGATAACTTAAGGGCAAGTCCAGCCACAAAACATTTTTCTGGTGCCCTGTTCATACTGCCCTTCCCCAGGTCAGTTCAGGGGTCAGGAAAAGACGTTGTGGGTTTAAATTTCTGTGTTTGTCAGTCACCTGCGTGGAAGTGAAAGCTTTATTCTTTTAGATTTTGGGGTTGGGGTTATAGCCCAGTGGCACAGCACTGCTTGGCAAGTGAGTTCCTGAGTTCAACTCCTGGTACCCACACACAAAAAAAAAGGAAAGAAAAATTGGGCTCATAATACGATTGTGATGATTGTGACTTTTTAAAATAGGAATGGATGCACTTACAAGATTCACATTCTCTGTTGAGTTAGCCTTTTTTGCTAACAAAATAGCATTGGAATGTCCCATGTTAATATAACCACTGGTTCTTACAATTTGTGACAGGTTGTTCCTGCTGAAGGCCTGGTGTCAATATTAAAGAAGAGGAATGATTCTGTAGGAGATCATCCTGCCCAAATGCAGCAGAAACCATCTAAGCGAAGAGTGAGATTCCAAGAAATAGATGATAACTTGGATCAAGGTAAATTGCTCAGCCCTATACTTAACAGTTGGCTACACAAATGAATTACTCAGTACTCAAGGAGGCGGAGGCTATGTTATTATTTATTAACATGATTTGTAAAAGAACATATAGTTGCTTTATCATCTCAGAAAGAAACATAAAATCAGACCATCTTCAATTATTCTGAAGCGTTGTTGCTCAAATAAGTGAACAAGTTGCAGATCAGCTCATGATCTACCTATTGCATAGGTAGTCCTCGATGTGGAGAGCTCGTGTGTTTCTTACTCTAGTATTTCTCTTTAATTTTTTGTTTGTTTGCTGTTTTTATCTTCTTTGTTAGTGGTCAGCTAATATTTTTCCTTTGTTGTGAAAATATTTATGAATTGCATGTATATTCTCTTTAGTTTTTTTTTTTTTGCTCCATCTTGAAATGTAAATCACGGAGCATTTGTATAAAAGTCCTAAAATCATGCATGCTTGATCTGGAAGGATACACACCAGCTTCAACATTGTTTACCTCTGGAGTAGGAGAATTAGATTCTTAGATACTTTTGTGCTTGGATTTTTCCAAGAAGATTTATTCCATGTATTATTGTAAAAGCTTCTAAAGTCTACTTGATATGGATTAGGTTTTTTTACTTATTTTATTTACTTTATTTGTACATGTTAGGTACACATAATGATCACAATTATCATGGGGAATTTGTACCTGTACACGGTATACCTTGCTGCTTCTTTTTTTCCCATTCTCTCCTCTCCCCTCTTTCCCAGCTTATTAACAGAAGCTTTGATTAGGTTTTATAAAGTTTTTCCCTATAAAAATAATATATATTAATCAGAAAAGAATTCAGAATTTTTTTTTTTTTCAGAACTGGGGATTGAACTCAGGCCCTTGTGCTAGCCAGGCAAGCACTTATTCTACTGAGCTATCTCCCTGGCCCCCAGAAAAGAATTCAGAGATAATAAAATGAAAGATATCAACCCACAGCTCTTCCATTCTCTTTCCCTAAGGACTAGGTGAAGTTTTTTTTTTTTTTTATTCTTTTAAGATGTATTCTGTGTAGATGTGTATATCTGTGTACATGGACTGAGGCATGACATTTTTTTTTTAACACAAATGAGTTCCTTATAATGGATAACTTCTTTTAAAAATTTGATGATGAATCATATACATCTTTCTACGATAACATATTAAGTGTCCCTTATTCTGTTAAATAATTGTATAGTGTTCCATTATATATGTTCCATAAACTATTCCACTGTGATTGGATTAACTGGGTTATTCCCAGCTTTTTGTTGTAACAAATGCTGTTGCAGTGAACAAGTTTATACAAAAGATTTTGTGAGTTGCGGAAATCTATAAACTAGTTTCTAGGGGGAGTTTTTTTTTTTGGCGGGGGGCTGCTCAGGATGCCTTCAAGGCAGGTCCGGTTTGGCATGAGGGTGAGGGGATCGAACCACTCAACACTTGGTTTTAGCAGGCACTTAAACACCTGAACTAATGGGCAAGCCCCCAAACTAGTTTCTAAAAGTGGGATTTGTTGGGCTAAACATTGATACTACATGTCTTAGTGGACCCGAGACACAGTTAACACAATTTCATCCCCTGAAGTATAGCCTGGAGAATAAATTCATCTTAAACTTTGATAAATAGTACCAAGTTACCTTACCAAAAGGTTTCCACACATTTTCCTTGTGCTGCAGATCATAAAACTCTTTCAGCCTTTCTGAAATACTATTTATTTTTCTTTATAATTGTATGATCATTGAAATTCCAGGGCCACAGAGATAGCTCAGCAGTCTAACCACCAGCCTAGACAAATGCAGAGACCCAGGTTGGATCCCTGGTACTGCATGCCATGCCAGCCCTGCCCTGGGCATACCGAGTGTGTGGCACACACCTGTAATCCCAGTCCCAGGAAGCCTGAAACAGGAGAATCACGAGAGTCCAAGCTGCGTAGTGAGACCCTGTTCCAAATACATAAAAAATATAGAAAATTCCACCAAAGTAATTTATTATAGTCAACATAGAAAGACCAATGTAGATGGATATTTTTATAAAAAACCTACCTGGGCCAGCAAGATAGCTCAGCAATCTAAAGTGCCTGCTTAGGCAAGCTTAGGCAAAGCACAGGGACCGCAGTTTGATCCTTGGCACCACATGCCATGCCAGCCCCGCCTGAGCCATCCACAAAAAAAAAAAAACTAACAGAGTTACTAAGAAAAATAAAATCAGTGTGCTAGCCACAACTTCACTATCATGAGAAATGACAATAATGACTATCGCTGGATGCATGTGAAATCTAACACCAATGGCATTTTTATTCTTGAATATAAAGTGGACTTTATTTAAGGTAGTCCCGTGGTGTGAACTCCTAAAATACTATAATAATGAGGCTATAATGGTATTCTAAAATAATACTGTGAGCATGTTAGAGGAAAGCTGCTATTTTTCTTCTTTCTCAGGAAAGTGATGTACATTGTACACATTAGCTAGTTTTAATTTCAGCATTCATAGATTTCACCGATGTGAATCTTTGTAGTTACTAATCTGTAGATTTTTGTTGAATCATTGACTGCAGATGTTCCCTGGCTGTGTCCTGATCTTGAGAGCTAACATTATAAGCACACCATTGCCTTTACCTTAAATCAGCAGGTACTAGGATTTTCATTTTGTTGAAAATCTAACCTCACTCTGTTCTCATGTTTGCAGATGAAGTCGGAGGTAGCTCCTGTATTTTACTTATCTTGCTGTGCATAGCAACAGTTTTCCTTAGCATTGGCGGAACTGCATTATACTGCACTTTTGGGGACATGGAGTCACCTGTTTGTACAGACTTTGCAGAAAACGTGGACTTCTATTACACAAAGTTCCTGCAGGGAATGGCAGAAGTGAAACACTGGATCTACCTCTCATAGCCACATTCAAGAAGACAGGCATGTTGGCAGCATGAATGAAAGATGTGAAACTTTCTCAACAGCTTTTATCTTAGGAGTTCTGGAATATTCCCCCTCTCATCTTCCCAGGACCCGGGGACTTCAGAAATAGCCACTTTCTAAGTGGCAGCCGGAGGAACTTTTTCAAGTAATGTGCATAAAACAAATATCGATCTAAGCATTTTGGACTGAGAGGGTGGTCTTGGGGGAGCGAGTGTATTCATCTCCCCCTCACTGCTTCGTACTATAAGGAGTACACTGGGCAGGATATGCAAAGCAGTGTTGGAACCATACTATTTTTAGCTACTTTGTCAAGTTACAAGTGAAAGGACACTTCTGGTTTATGTCTCTTGGTCCTTAGGCATTGCTTACAACCATCATGCAATAAGTTTGTAATCAAAAACAGTTACCTTATAATTTCAATGTTATTTTTAGTTAACCTTGAGAGCTATGTAATTTAGGCTTTTTGCATTATCTCCAGTTTGTGTTCTCCATTTCTGTGTGCTTCAAGCAATTATCCAAATATCCAACATAGAATAATACAAAGATTATCTTTATTCTTTTAAATTCACTATGATGTGCAGGCACAAATCTTTGAAAAAGACTTAATTGTGGAATAGATGAACTGTGGAAATGTTGGCCCTGAAATGAAGAACTCTGACAGATACATGACATTTAACTCAATAGGCCTGAAGGAAAGTTAAAGAGCCTTCCCTGAGTCTCAGACAATGGTTTCCTCATGGATTTAGCACTTCCTGAAATGATGAGTGCTGGATTCAATTCAGTACTTACTGAGCACCTGTTATGCTCTGAGAATCTAAAAACCAGAATATGAATATAAATAAGACATAATTCCTGCATATATGGTTTAATTCTGGTCTTATGTAAAGTAAACCAGTATTTTGGCAAGTGAAAGTAAATTATATATAACTCAGTATTAGCAGATCATGCATTCAGATGTTTCAGATGTGCATTCCTATCATGGACTTGATTTAGACCGGATCATGGGGTCGTTAAGCCAAAATTCAATCATGCCTTAAATAGGCAAATGTCTGCATTTTGTTTAAATCTGTCAGGTGGCCTTTCCTTATTTAAGGTACAGTGGTCTAACATTTGGGAAGCCTTGCTTTGACTTTTTTATATTGTAGACAACATTAAAAAAACATGAATTATAGTTTTTTAGCAAGTGATTATTATTTCCTGTTTTTCTGTTAGGTTCATTTCAAAGAAAAAGGCAGACATTGGTTTCTAGTTGTTACTGGCTGGTACAGTATCTCCCTTTGTGTTTCTGCTTATTTATTTAGATTGTATAAAATTTAAAGGGCTTTTTATATAAGTTGAAAGTGTGTTGCTAAGCATGTATTTGGTTATCCCAGTGCTAGATATTTAATTATTATGTACTTAAGAGTTATGATTTTCTATTATTTCAGTTAAGTGTGTTTTTAGGCTTTTTTTTAAACTGATGTTTCATTTTCAATTATAATACTGTTTGATATGTCTATCATGTTACTATAAACTGTAATATTTTCAATGGTTATAGATCAAAGATATTTATTTAGAAGTGTACAGCATAATGAAATTTAGAATCCTTATACTTAATGCTGATTTTATTAGAAGATTATTTTACTGTTCTATTATAAATTTTAAGAATTTGTACTCAGATTGTATGTAAAATATGTAACATGTCCACTGTCCTATCTTAAGTGGTTCTATAAAAGATTCTCACAAGTTCTACTATGAGGGGCCTCCTGGTTATAGACAAACTTTTTCTGCTTTATCCTTGTAATTTCTAGTTGCAAGAATTTGGTGATCCTTTTTTCTGCCAATTTTATGTCAAGAAGTTACAATTTCCGTCCTGTTTACTATCAGTCGTGTATAATGTATAGTGTTATATTTACCTATATACCACCTAACCAGTTGTTTTTGAAATCCAAGATTTCTGGGAAAGCTTCACATTAGGAAGAAAGAACTGAGTTAACACCTTCCCAATTAGGGGCCCAGCTGTGTCAGATACCATGGGTGAACTCACACCTCTAGGGACAGTAATGCGAGCTCAGGAACACAGTGATACCTTGACCTGAAACAGGCAGGAATTCTCACCTAGAAAAATTAGTGCAGCTTTAAAAAATGTAATAGTCACTTATTGTATGAATTGGAGTAATTCTACCTGGTGATGGAAGGACTGTTATCTCATCCATAAAAATAATTCATCCAGTCTTACCAAAATGTAATTTCTTCTCACTTGAAAGTACTGACAACTATTTGTAACTAATCTTTAAGGACTGTATTTGAGAGTATCAAATCAAGCTTGTAATTTAAAATCTGTACCAACAAAGTGTCTCAGAGAGTTTATTTGAACTTTTAGATGTTAAGAAAAATGCTTTAAAGCAGAAGTAATTTCAGGAGTTGGTCTGACCCACAAGTAGACAGCCACCCGTTTAGAAACTCCAGAGGTCC
Organism: Octomys mimax; assembly: GCA_002564305.1. Taxonomy (NCBI): domain Eukaryota; kingdom Metazoa; phylum Chordata; class Mammalia; order Rodentia; family Octodontidae; genus Octomys; species Octomys mimax. Next base: position 5,462 of record NDGM011080216.1, on the reverse strand, counting down.
CTGAGTAAAAGCTCCCCATCTGCCTGGCATGGCAGCTGAAATTCACTTTAAAAATACATTCTTTTACATTGGAAAATCAAAATCCCCTAGGAGGTTTACTTTCTCAGGATATGAATTTGTGTAATAGATGTGCAGAGAATGTAAACATAGGCCTTATTTTTTAAAAGACAGATGTGAGTTTGATCTTGTGGGAATGACAGAATGATGTTGAGTGAGAGTAGCAAGTATGAAGTGGTAGGAGCTAAAAGAAAAGAGGGAAGGTGGAAAAAAAGCAAAGGAATCCTTTAGCCTTTTACTTGTTTTGCTGAACCTAGCCTGTGACATAACACTCCCAAAACAAATAGAAGCTCAACTCTTATTTTTTTGGTGGCCACCTCAGCCCACTCTAGGGGTGTGGTGGTGCCAGGGATCGACCCGTGGTCCCTACACTTTGCCTAAGCAGGCACTTTAGACCGCTGATCTATCTTGCTGACCCAGAAGCTGAACTTTTTATCCCATAACGTGAACTATGTAATTCTGTTCATTTCTTTGGACTCACTTTTATTGTCATATTTGTATAATACTTTATTCAGTGTGTGTAGTATTTTAATATTTATTCATTTCATGCCTAGCAGAGTGAGAATATACCCCTCAGCGCCAAGTCTAATAACTCCCAAATGCACTATACTTTTTATCCTATCATTTTGCCTTCATCTTCAAAAAGAATTACGAATGAGGCTGAAGCAGGAGAATCACTTGAGCCCAAAAATTTGAGAACACCCTGGGCAACATAGCAAAAAAGCATGTGAGCAACAGGAGTATATCTTTAAAAAAGAAAAAATAACAATGAATCTATAATTTATGATACAAACTCTAGTGTTATCTGCTGTCTTAATAACATCAAAGGTAAGCATTTGTTGGTCTCATATACTGACTTGTGAAAGCAACTACAAATTAAGATATTCCTTAGGCATTCTGGTACTATTTAATCTGCCTGGGTTTAGGCTACTGAAAGACAGTGTACAGCAGTGTACGGTCATCTCTTTTCTCTGGACGAAGAAGAGCTACAGCCTAGCTCAGCCTTGTGTCTGTTAACCCTGAAATCCGTGTAGAACCTTTTGCAGCAGTGTTTGTCACTGTCTGTGCCATCATAGATACTGGAATGCGTACGGCACTGAGGCTGCAGAAACTAGACATGGTACCAGCGTAAAGAGTTAGCTGCAGGTAAAGGAAATGCATTTACAAAAAGGGGACAAAAAAGAAAAACTGAAGAACATATTACCGAGTGGACCCTCGAGGTCATTCTTCCCGATCATGTGTCCTTGACTATTAGGGATAAAAGTAAAGTTCTGTCAGGGTCATCTGCACAGCAACACAATAGAGTTTTAGGTTTTTTTTTTTTTTTTACCAGGGATTGAACTCAGGACCTTGTGCTTTCCAGGAAGACATTTATGCCACTGAGCTATATCCCTGCCCCTTACACAAGGAAACTTAGCAGGAATCTTTTCCCACAGGCAACGCTGTGGTAATCAGTACTTTTTATTTCTAGTTAGCACTTGTAACATTAATAGCTGGGAGGCTTTCCAGCAATGGAAACATCTTTGCAAGAGCATTCTTCAAAATTGAAACTCTAAATTGCCCTGAAGCAAAAAATTTCTCACACAGGAAATGCCAGTCCACGATGGCTATCCCAGCAAGTTCTATCAATTATTTAAGTAAGAAAAAAAAAAAAAAAAAGTAAGACATAATACCCATCCTACCTACAAAATACTCTTAAAAAGAGATAACTGTTAGTTCTCTTTATGAGACCTGACTGAGTTATTCTGATAGCAAAATAGGAAAGTGAGTATCACTGAAGAACTTAGACACAAATCCTTTGGGGGCTGGGGATGTAGTTCAATGTAAATGCTTTCCTAGACTCACAAGGCACTCAATTTGATGCCACACACACAGATTTTTAAAAACCTATACAACAGTTCTTTAGTACATCAATTGTAAAGTAATGTGAAAAAGAATACTCTCATGATGAAATGAGATTTATACCAGGAATATAGTGTTTAATAATCAAAATTCATTCAATATAATTATTTTAACAAATAAAAAATTGTTATACTCACATCAGTAAATACACAGTAATTTAATGTTCTTTCATATTAAAAACTCAGCAACCTGGAATTAGAAGTACACTTTTTCAATTTGATAGAGGCACTTTTGAGAAACAGTTTAAGTTTGTCTTCCTAAGATTGAGGGGGGAAAAGCAAGGAGTATTTCTATTAAAAATACGGAAAGTCTTACAGTAGAAAAAGAAATGGATTCCAATGAGGAAGAAAAAAACTTCTGAGTGACAAAATTGTTTAGAAAGAGAATCCCAAAGCATTTACAAAATGCAATGAAAATAAGTGATTTTAATAAGGTTACAGGGCCAGGGAGGTGGCTCAGTGGAATACGTGCTTCCCTGGCAAGCACAAGAGCCTGAGTTCAATCCCCAGTTCCACCAAAAACAAGGTTACAGGATACAAGATCAATATACAAAAATTCAGTAGTTTTTCTGTAAACTATTATTGGACCATTGAAAAATGAAATAAATTTATGAGAAATTTTTCGTTTAAAGCAGAAGTTTCTTACAACAAAAAGCAATAAAAGGGAAAAATCAATAAATTAGAATATTTAAACATGCTTTCCACAGGACATGGCTAGAGAAATGGAAAAAACTAACAATTGGGAAAAAATGTTTGTAATACATTTATATGGAAAAGACTCATCCAGAATAGGTAGAGCTCTGATACAACTCAGTATTTTGACAAATAATTTAAAATGCTGAAGATTTTTTATGTAGAATATATGAAGACTCTTATCCAGAATAGGTAGAGCTCTCATACAACTCAGTATTTTGACAATTTAAAATGCCGAATACTTTTTAAGTAGAATATATGAACAACCAATGAGCATCTGAAAAGATGCCGAGTATTATTAGCCAAAAGAAAATTGAAATTAATGAGCTACTGATAACACACCCAGTAGAAGGACTAAAAGGACTGACGCTCCAGGAATGCAAGGGTACTTCAACATAAGAGAATCAATGTAGTATTAGTAGAACAACAGGGAAAACTACATGATTATCTTAATGGATATAGAAAAGACACCATGACAAAAACTCAATAAACTTATGATTAAACTAGGAATAAAATTGTCCTTCAATGTGGTAAAGGACAATTATGAAAAACAGCTAATACAGTGGAGAGACTGAATGTTTTCCTTCTTAGAGAAAGAGGAGGTCAAGGATATTGCTTTACATCATTGCTGCTCAGCCTTCTACTGGAGGTTATAATTGCAGAAATCAGATAAGGAAAACAAAAGGCACCCAGATTAAAAAGGAAGTAAAATTTCACAAATAACAAGTTGCTATTATCAAAATATTGGGAGAATCCACAATAAAGCAAATGAACTTAGCACAGGCTTCCCCCTCCCCCCCTCGGAACTGGGGATTGAACTCAGGCCCTTGCACTTGCAATGCAAGTGCATATTCTACTGAGCTGTCTCCCTGGCCCCAGCACAGGCTTTAAGGCCAGTACAAACATTCAGTTTGTGAATGTCCAACAGCAACAAAGAATCCAAAAATGAAATTACATTTGTCCTTTCTAGTTTGTTTTAGTAGCATGTGCCTGTCATCCCAGGCTACTCAAGAGGCTGATGAAGGAGAAATACAAAGTTAAGGCTAGCCTGGGTGACTTAGCAAGATCTTGTCTGTGTGTGTGTGTGTGTGTGTGTGTGTGTGCGCGTGCGTGCATGCACGTGCGCACACTTTCCTCTAGAAAATTAAAAATTCCAAAAAAAATTTTTAAGGCTGGGGTAGGGCCAGGGAGATAGCTCAATAGAATAAGTGCTTGCCTGGCAAGCACAGGGTTCTGAGTTCAATCCCCAGTACCACAAAAAAAAAAAAAGATGGGCATAGAGCTGCCTATATGCTAGAGTGTTCGTCAAGCATGTACCAGTTTAATCCCCACTGTTACTACAGAAAATAAAAACCTAAATAGAAAACTGATCCATGTTCATGTATGGGAGACAGTATTGTTAAGATACCAAAACTATCCAAAGTAACCAACACAGTCTACCAAAATTGCAACCGTTATTTGTGTGTTTGTTTTGTGAGACGTCAGTTACCCAGTTTATATGGTATTTCAGGGGGGCCTGAGTAGCCAAAACAGTCTCAAAAAAGAAACACAATTTAGAGTCCATACTTTCCAATTTTAAGCCATCATAGTATTACAATAATCAAATCAGTGTGATACTGCCATAAGGACAAACGATAGAATAGAATTCAGGATGAGAGGGGAAAAAATCTTTGCCCAAGTTATTTTTATTTATTTATTTTGGTACCAGAAATCAAACTCAGAACCTTGCACTTGCCAAGCAGAAGCTTGTGCCACTGAGCTATATCCCTGACTGCCCAACTTTTATTTTTTCCAACTTATTTTTGACAAGGGTACCGACTCCATTCAATGAGGAAAAGCATATTGCCCGCAATAGATGGTGCTGAGTCAGCAGGATTTCCACATGTGCATGAAGGAAGTTGGTTCCCTGCTTCACACCACATACAAAACATTCAAAATGAATCAACAAGTTAGATGAGTTAAGCCCATAAAACTCCAAAATATAAGGATAAATCTCCATAACTTAATTTGTTAATGTATACTTAGAGTTTAATGTTTAGAATGCATAAAGTACTTCTAAAAACCCAATTTAAAAATGGGCAGAACACTGAAACAGTTCTTCAAGAAGACACACAAATGGACAATAAATGATAACCAAAACTCAACATCATACACTGATCATTAGGGAAATAAAACAACAGTGAGATTAAAGAAATGATTAATGCTACAACATGGATAAGTCATGAAAACATGCTACATGAAATCGCATATAAAAGAACAAATGCATGATTCCAAATTATGACATATCTAAGGAAAATTCAAAGAGAAAAAGTAAACGAGGTTATGGGAT
>NDGM011080186.1:0-11841 GCA_002564305.1 Octomys mimax | reverse complement strand
AAGCACAAGGGGTTGTTATAATTTTCCACAATTAAGGCACAAAACTCTATTAACCCTTTACAGTCCTCACTCATGCCAGGGCCCAGTTTGGCTGATCGTTTCCTGGAATTTAAACCAGTTCCATGATATGGTGAGAACTTGGTGGTCTGAAAACATGGTACATACATGTATTTTTCATTGGTGGTGGAAGGGCTGACTGTGGCACATAAAAGACACCCACTAGTTCTTTGACATCCCTGCTCATCTATTTCTCATCATTGAAATAGGGGCAGCCTGAGACTTCTTTGATCATGGAAGTGTGGTAGAAGTGCCAACTATGCCCATGCAAAGCCATGCCTTGCAGAGGGCTGACAGCTTCTGCCTTGGTCTCTTAGAAATCGCCTGTGTTGTCAAAGCACGTGAAGCCAACCTCTCAGTGGCTTGGTTCTCATCCTCATCCTACCTCTGCCCCCACACACCTCATTACAGGTCTGAAGGTGAGCAGTGTGCTACTAGGAGAAGCAATGGAATAAGAACAAACAGGACTGGAACGATAGCTCAGTGGTGTAAGCACCTGCCCGGCAAGCATAAGGTCCTGAGTTTGATCCCTGGTACCCCCCTTAAAAAACCCAGAAGTTTAAATAAGAGCACCCATAAGTTAGTTCTGAGAGCTTCTTAAACATGACACACCTTGTATCTGTTTAAAACCCATGAGCAAAACCAAAACAAAACTGAACAAAACAAATGACCCAAACTTACTGCAAAGAACTATGGGAATGTAAGAGAGGACATAGATACTTGTTAAGTACTAAATATTTTCCTTTCTTATTATTTTTTAATTTTTTTAAACAGAGAAAAGTAGTAAGAAAGAAAAAAGATACAGAACTTCACTAAACAAAATGACAGGAATTCAACAATGGTTGTTACATTGTGTATTGGTGCCTTCACATTAGTTGTTCAGATTCCCAGTGGTAAGCATGAAAAAATTGGTGAAAAGTTAAAAAGAGGAGAGAAAAAGTTTAGGCATAGCATCTGCTTTCAATAGAGCAGCAGAAATCAGCAGTATAGTTATCCGTGTGTATTCATGTATATATTTCTTTTTCTCTTCCTTCCTTCTTCCTTTTTTTTCCCCTTCTTCACTTCATCCCAGTTGTCCCTTCCCTCTGAACAGTTTCTTTCCCTTTTATAGTCTCTATTATACCTTTCAGATTTAATTTACTCTTTCAGGCTCATACACTAGCGAGACAACATGATGATTACACAGGAAGGTGTGACGTATTTCATTTATGAGAAATGGTCCTCTAGTTGCATCTATGTATGTATCAAACCTCAAGTTTATCTTTTTTATAGCTGAGCAATACTCTATTACATAAAAATACCGCATCTTTTGTTTTTAATCCATTCCTCAGTTGATGGACATTTGGGTAATGTTTTCAGTTCTTCTGAAAAATATCCAAGAGGGTAACATCTGGGCCAAATGGGACCATCCGTCCTGGTTTCTCCAGGACTCTCCACACTGATTTCCATAGTGGTCATACCAGTGTGCACTCCCACCAGCAGGGCAGAAGGGTTCCTTTTTCCCCACAGTCCCTCCAGCATTTGTTATTGGTTGACTTCTTTTTTTTATGTTTTCTAACTTATTTTTTATTAGTACATATATGTAGTGCATACAGACTATACACATGGTGAGGCAGAGGTACAAATATGCTTTTCTTTTTTAAAAAGTCATGCTGTATACTCTGTATTCTTATTTTCTTTTTTAATAATTTTATTGAGAAACACATAGGAAGGACAGTTTCAAAACCGATTAGTAAGACAGTTTCAATAATTAATACACTGCATGTTGTTGTGGTTGACTTCTTGATGACATCCATTCTTTCTAGGATAAGATGGGATCTCAGTCTTGTTTTAATTTACATCTCTTGAATGACTGATGATATTGAACATCTTTTCATATATTTATTTGCCATCTATATTTCTTCATCTGAAAGGTGTATATTCATCTCAGATGCCCATTTCTAGCTTGGCTTTTTAATTTGGGGAGCCTGCTTGTTTAAAAAATATTTATATCCTCCAGATAGAAGTCCTTTGCCTGATTGATATTTGGCTAAATTTTTCCCAATTCATTTGTTTTCTTTCTACTCTGATTTTGATTTCTTTTGAGGTGCAGAAACTTTTCAAAGAGATGAGATCCCAGTTGTTGATTCCTTGAACTATTTCCTGTGCAGTGTGGTTTTTGTTCATGAACTCTCTGCCTACCCCTGTGTCTTCAAGATTTCTATGTACTTTCTCCTCCAGTAGAGTCATTATTTCTGTTTTAGTATTTAAATCTTTGATGCATTTTGACTTTAGTTTAGTGCATGGTGATAGACATGGGTCTAATTTCAGCCGTCAGCATGTGGAAAGCCAGCTTTTCCAGCATCATTTATTAAAGAGGCTGTTTTTCTTCCAGTGAACATATTTGGCCCCTTTGTCAAAAATAAAGTGACTGTGAATATAGTTGTGCCTGCATCTTTTAATCTGTCCTTTGTCCTTGGGTCTATTTTTTTCCCATACCATATGGATTGTATCACAGTACATTTGTATTATAATTTTAAATCAGGGAATGTGATGCTTTCTGCCTTTCCTTTATTTCCAGGATTGCTTTTGCTATTCCAGGTCTCTTCTGAATCCAGATGAATTTTAGGAATGTTTTTCAGGATCTGTGAGGCATACTAATGGTATTTTAATGTTTTTCAGGATCTGTGAGGCATACTAATAGTATTTTAATGTTTTTCAGGATCTGTGAGGCATACTAATGGTATTTTAATTAGGATTGCATTGAATCTGTGTAATAATTTTGGGACTATGGTGAGAACCAACACAGTGTTGGTTCTCCCTATCCAGAAGCAAGGACTATCTTTCCATTTTCTGAAATCTTCTGTCTTTTTTCAGAGTACTGTAATTTCATTGTATAAATCTTTTACTACCTTTGTTGGATTGATTCAGAAGTATTTCATTTTTTTAGAAAACATGAAAGCCATATTTTCCCTAATATCTCTCTTAGGGTATTTGTTCTTTGTGAACAGAATTCTACTGATTTTTAGTGTTAAATTTGTATCCAGCTATGTTACTGGATTTGATTGCTAAATCTGCAAGTCTCTTGCTGGAATTTCTGGGGTCTTCTATGTAGGATATCATGTCATCTGCAAATAATGATAATTTCACTTCTTCCTTTCCGATCATTATTCCTTTTATTTCTTTCTCTTGTCTAATTGCAGTAGCTAATGTTTCCAGAATTATATTAATCAGGAGTGATGACAGTGGACATCCTTGTCTTGTTCCTGATTTTAAAGTGAAGGTCTTCAGTTTTTGTCCATTTAGTATGATGACGAAAGTTGATTTATCAGAGATGGCTTTTATCAGATTGAAGAAAGGGCTGTCTACTTCCATTTTCAGCAGGGTTTTGTTTATCATGAATGAGTGTTGGAGTTTGTTAAAAGCTTTTCTGTATCTTTGAGATGATCATGTGATTTTTGTCTTTAGTTCTGTTGATGTGATTAACTGGATACATAAAATCATCCATACCTTCCTGAGATGAACCCCACTTGGATGTGGTGTAAAATCTTCTTGATGATCTGCTGCATTCTGTTTGCATTTTATTGAGGACTTTTGCATCTATGTTAATTAGGAAGATTGACTTGTAGTTCTCCTTGTTGGTTGTCTTTCTCTGGTTTTGGTATCAGAGTAATACTTGTCTCCAGGAATGAGTTTTGGGAGAATTTCTTCCTTTTGAATTTCAGTGAAGAGTTTGAGAAGTATTGCTATTAAATCTTCTCTAAATTGCTTGTGAAAGTCAGCTGTGAATCCATCATTTCCTGGGCTTTTCTTTGTTGGTAAGTTTTTAATCATATTTTCAATTTCATTGACTGATACTGGATTATTCATAATTTTTATGTCTTCTTGATTCAGCTTTGGTAATTCATATGCATCTAGGAATCTGTCCACTTCTGCTAAGTTTTCCATCCTGTGAGAATAAAGATTTTGGAAGTATTGGTAGTGATGATCTTCTGAATTTCTATAGGGTCTGTAGTGATTTCACCCTTTTCATTCCTTATTGCATGAAATTTAACTTTTTCATTCCTTTTGTTTTTAGAAGGTTGGCTAGGGGTTTAACAATTTTACTTATTCTTTCAAAGAACCAGCTCTTTAATTCATTAATTCTTTGTATTGTTTGCTTAGTCTCCATTGTATTAATCTCTTCTCTAATCTTTATAATTCCATGCCTTCTTTGGGCTTTGAGCTTGACTTCTTCTTTATCTAGAAGATTGAAGTGCAACTAAGATTATTTACCTGGGCTCATTCTGTTTTCTTGATGTGAGAATTCATTGCTATACATTTTCCTCTGGGGACTATTCTTAATGTGTCCCAGGATTCCAGTGTCTGTGCTTTCATTTGATTGTAAATATTGTTTAATTTCTTCTTTAATTTCATCTGTGACCCACAGATTGTCCAGAAAGGTATTATTTAATTTCCATGGGTTCATGGAGTTTTTTTGTAAATATATTTCTTATAGTGGAAATATTACCAATCTCATAGAAGCCAATCTTGTTCTGAGAATTACTTAAAATGTCAGTAGGTCATTCTGTCATGAGTCAGAAGACCGAAGACATGATATAAAACTTCTTATTCATGTAGAACATGGAGCCCTTGTGTGAATTTCATTTAATTTTGAGAAGTACAAAGAAAGAACACAGTAGTGTAACACTGTATGAAATATTTCCAACTGCTTAAACTGATATTTTCCATGAAAATTTGGAGGAAGAAGTTAAATGACTGTGCTCAAATCAAAAATATTTCCTGGAAGACTCCCAGAAATTCTTTCTGAAAAACCACACTTGCAACATCTGGGACTGAATTTGAGAGTTCCAAGATTGGAAGCAGAGAGACCAGCTAGAAGGCTGTTGCAGTAACTGTAGGCTCAAAAATAATGAGCTCTTGGCCAAGGTGAGGAAGTTGGAGGTGGGATGAGGGAATTCATTCCAAAGATATTAAACAGATAGAATTGAAAGAACTTAGAAGCACATGGCTGTGGGTGGGAAAGCAAAGTCAGAAATTTGATGAAAATAACTGTATCATAAATCAATCCATAAGTCAAAATTATGATGGACCAAATATTTTTTAGATAAGCATTTATGTCCCCTCATAAAAATAAGAGTGTATGCCTTTCTTGTCATAAATAGGAAATGTATAGAAATTAAAATCTGAAGTTTGACAAGGGTTTTAAATATGTCTATACCTTCCAAAATATATTTAGGGACAGTCAAATAGCTCAGCAGATTAAAGCACCTACAAGCAGGTGCAGGGGCCAAGGGTTTGATCCCCAGGTCTGCCAGGCCAGCCCCACCCCCAGGATGTGCTGAGAGAGAAATTGAGATTGAGCATGGTGGTGCATGCCTGTAATCTCAGCTCTTGGGAGGCTGTAAACAGGCAGATCACTATGAGTCTGGTCCAGTAGTGAGACCCTGCACACCCTGTAGACCTCTCCCTAAATATATATATATTACAAGGGCAAAAAAACAAAGTGGGAAAAATTATTCCAGTACATATAATATGGAATGAACTACCCTACTGTGTAATAATGGATTAATAACCAGTGACAATATGTCAATTCACAAACCAGTAGTTATCAAGAGATATAAAAAGAATACTTACAAGATAACAAGTTACCAATAAGTACATCATTGTTGCTCTCACTGGTGATCAAATTCAAAGTTTAAAACATGATATGTTTTTCCATCACATATTAAATGTTAAAATGCTTACAAAACATTGTGTTGGAAATAGTTTTGGAGAAACACTAACCACAAATCACTATTAATAAAAGTGTAAACTTAGATACAGTGTTTCCTCCAGAGGGAAGTACGATGTGTACACAACTTTCAATGAAAACTTTCAACCCATCACTCTGGCTATAAAAGTTTCATAGATCACTATGGTATTATAGTAATATACTATTATAGTATCATAGTATAATAAAGAGATCATAGATCACACAAGTATTTGTAATCTTGGAGAGGTTAATATTCAAATGTTTTCCCAATCTTGCGTAACTATATCTGTTAATCTGAGCAACCAATTTGATGACAAAAATAAATAATATCCATTGTTGATGAGCTATTCTTGTTTTGAAAATCTGTAGCATATGTATTGTTGCATTGTTACCCTGACTCTGTCTTTGTTTCTGCTATTTATTTTACCTTTTGTTTTTACTCTTCAAGATAAAATAAAATTAATCTTTTTAATGTATGTGTGAAAGTATGCTCAAGGGTATTTATGGTGGGAATGTCTATAAAAATGTTAATGCCATTAATAAGGGTGACTTGTTGAAGAAATCAGGGTTCACAGCCAGTAACATACACAGTCAGCGTTCTCTCTCGGTCTCTCTATCCCTTTTACGTGATGGTAGTTTTTGTTATGGTTTGGGTTTGTGAGGTCCCCCAGAAGAGCATCTGTAGAAAGCCTGGTTTCCAAGAGTCTTTCAGAGGTGGGGACTTCAGAAAGGTGACTGGATGATGAGGCCTCTGACTTCATGAATGGATGAGACCATTGCTGGAGTCACAGCTTAATGAACCAATTGGAGGGGGAGGAAACTTGAGGAGACAGAGGCTGGCCGCAGAAAGAATGCCATGGATGGCACAACCCGGAAGGGCCTGTTTGCCCCCAGTCTCTCTCTAGCTTCCCGCTCTACCTCGTCCCTTCTCTCCATACCCTGTTTTCTCCGCTCACCTTCCCGGGTGCCACAGAGGAAGCAGGTCTGCTCCGTGGAGCAGCGCCCGCCCCATCACAATGCTTGGGCTCACTGCAGGAGGGAAAAGAAGTACCGTGCGTCTTCTCCGGATTCTTCCTGGTATCCTCAATCTCAGAGCACTTTGCTGAGCACACATTCTGTTTAGACTGGAGTGGAGAATTCTCGCCCTGTGACAGCAACAACAAAGTCAGTGAACTGTGGCCTGAACCCTCTGAGCCAAAGCAAAAGTTTCCTCCTTCAATTTGATCTTCTCTGGAAATTTGTCACAACAAAGGAAAGCTAACGAATACATTTTCTATTTTCCAGTCCAAATGATAAGAAAATGGTCACAATACAATATGCCAAATTTGACTTTCAGCACTCCAAGTGATGTACATTTTTCTCCAGTTTCATTTCCAACAGATTTTCACTAGCCAATATTACAGAAAAAAAAAATTCCAAACTCCAGAAGTACAAACCCATGAAGGAAAAACAGTATAACTTGACAGATTGTCATTTGAAAATTACAGTAAACAGGAGAGTATATCTTGGCCACTGACCAGAGCATACATGATATTACGGATTTTCTCAAATTTGACACTACTGATCTCTAGGCTCACGTGAGTCTTTGGAGTATGGGACTTGGTTCTATCTGTTTATACCCAGTAGATCCCAGTTGCAGCTTTTCCTGGTTCAGATGATCAAAACTGTCTCCAGACATTTCCAAATATGCCCTAAGGAAAAATTTCATCTTCAGCTGGGGACCTCTACATTATTGAACACATTTATCTAGAATAAAATCTTATATGAGGGACAATAGGACAGAGACATCTTGTCTTTCATGAGATTAACAAGGAGTGTCCAACAGAGTGAAGCAAACAAAGCTCTCAGTGGGAGTTCAAGGGTATGCGCGATGCAATCCCTGACAGGGAAAGTTCGTAAGAAGGATGTTGACAGGGAACTTATAGATTCTTTAATGGTAATAATTTTTAAGTTAAGGAATAGGATAAAGCCAACAAATTTCATGCTAGGAAAGTAAGTTTCTCTTTTTGAAATTTTGTTTCCCTCAAGTCTTCCTGAAGAAAACATGTCCATTGTCTAGTGACTTTCCAGACTTTCCAGACTCTGCCTGTGAGGCTGGCGATCAGGACAATTTCACTAACAGGAAAACTATCAGCCGGGGCAATATGGTCCCTGTTGGCTTAAGTATCTGGCTCTAGGGAAATGCTCAAGAGAAAATCAAGCCATATCGTTATTTTCTAGGTCCACAAATCTTCTAAAGAGACAACTCTTTAAAGAATCTATAAGTCTCTTATCAGGATCCTTGTTAGGGACTTCTCCTCTGTTAGGCATTGCATCAGGCCTGCCCTTGAACTCCACTGAGAGCTTTACTCCACTATGTTGGACACTCCTTGTTAATCTCATAAAAAGACAAGACGTCTTTGTCCTATTGTCCCACCTATAAGTTTTTATTCTAGATAAATGTGTTCAATAATGTAATATACAATCTGCTTCATCCAGAACAGACTGTGTGGGGGATATTTTTGGAAGTAAAATAAAACAGTACATTTTTCTGGCTTCTTCATGTGTCCAATATAGTATATAAATGGTCTATTTTTATAAACCTCCTTTATATTTATATTATATTATAAACCTCCTTTATATATTTATAGTACTAAAAATCATTTTTTCTGCCATTTAGCAAGTATATTTGACCTTTATTTGTTTCAGAAGGCTAGCTATAAACAGGAAAGTTTTCCCTGTTAGGTGCTTTCTACTGGGCCAACTAACTGGACTGAGGTCTATTAAAAGGGAACTATGCTATCGTCTTTCTTATTGTACATATAACAACAGTTTCTCTGGTAATTATAGTCCATAAAATTGAGCCCAAAGGAAGAGCAACTCCAAAGGGGAAACAAAATTCAGTGGCACACAACTGTCATTTTAGTAGTGTTGGAGGCTGAGGCAGGAGGACTGCAAGTTTAAATCCAGACTAGGCAACTTAGCAACTTAGTAAGACTCTGTTTCAAAATGAAAACCACAAAAAAAGAAAATCTCCTTGTGAATGCATGGCTTCAACCTGCAGAATCAGGAAGGAAAAAATCAAGGCAGAGAATGTTGTTTCAATACAACTTTGAATCCTCTTCAAAAAGATAAGAAAATGGGAGAAGAAATAAATAAAGACTTCACAATTCTAGTCTTCATTATCCTTAGGTGATTTTTGTGAGACAATTTCTTACTATTCTGAATCACTTCCATTTTTAAAAATTTATGTGTCCATTTTAACATCAGAAAAATAATTACACTGTTAACAATAGATAGAAATCTAGGCAGATAAATATTTAGCCAAGAGAACTAAAAGGGACATAGCCATAGTTAGGAGAGAAAAAAGTACGAAAATGTCAATGGGGAAAGCTCAGAAATAATTTTGAATAAGAAAGGAGTAGTTAAAAAATGGTGTTTTAAAAAAAGAAAGGAGTAGTTCATTTTAAATGCTACAGAAAAGTCAACTCAGGGGAGGAATATTAGAGCTCCATTATGTTTAACAATTGGGAGTTCTGTGGGCAGAGGAGAGAGCTCAGTAGAAAAGGCTGCTTGCCTGGCAAGCCATCGTCCTGAGTTCAATCCCTGGTACTGCAAAAACAAACAAATAATCAAGAGTCCTTTGGCATTCTTGCAAAGCTTCAGTTTAGTAAGTGGAGAGGACATCAAAAAGAGCAACTGACGGGTTAGCGAGGAGAGGGGAAGACAAGAATAAAGTTGGGAAGTGGGTGCTTGTTGAGTAGCTTTTACTGTTAGTCACCTCTTCTTTGGGAAGACTAAGAAAGAGAGATAGTCCTGGATGGTCATTAGCCAGTGGGACCGAGCGCGGGGATTTTGACCTAGCATTTGGACCTTCTTTTATAGAGAATTCATGAACTGGAAGCCTAAGAGGAGTTTCATGGAGAGGATACTTTAACTTCCCTGCACCCTGGATGAGCACAGCCCAGGAGTCATCTTCTCCTTGGAAAAAGAGAGGCTCCCAAAGCCAGCGTTTCTCCTCTTTGATGAGCGTTAGATGCACACACTGTCTAATACAGAACAGATATACATGGAAGCCCACAGGTACATCAACACCAGCTATATCAGTCATTGTGCCATCAGAACAAAAATATACTTGCCACAACTTAAAGGAGCAAAAGTTTATCTCGGCTTATAATTTTCAGAGTTTTCAGTCCATGGTTTGTTGTCTCCAAGGTAGAAATCATGTGGTAGAGGGACGCAGCAGAGAAAGTCTACTAATTCATGGGAGCCTAAAAGCAGAGAGAGAGGATGAGGAGCGGGGGACAAGACTACAGACTTCTAGGCTCTCCCTCCCGCCCCCCAGTGGCCCAATGCGAATGATCCGCTGTCTCAGAAAAGCAGACGTAGCTGCTAAACTTATTAATGAATTAATCTATTGAATACAGCACCCCTATTATGGTTGTGTCTAGGTGTCCCCCACAAAGCCTCGTGCAGTCATGGGGCACCTTCTGGAGTTTGTGGTTGTGGGTGTAGATGCTACACCTGCCCTGAGGCAGGTAATTTGCATTACGATGTAAGGAGGGTTGAGAGGCTGGCTACCTTCCTGAGCTGCTGCCACTCCCTTGCTCTTTGCCAGCGCCACGGATGGTTGTTCTCCGCCATGTGCCGCTCTGCCTTGGAGTCAGCTGAGTATGGACTGAAACCTCCAGTAACTGTGAGCTAAATAAACCTTTAATTCCCTCATTTTGCATGCTGGATATTTGTTCCAGCAATGACAGAAGAGTAACTGAGATGCCCCCATGATCCAATTACTTTCCAAACATGTGAGAATTTGGAGAGAAGATTTTAGATCTAAATCACATTAATTTATCAAAACAAACCTGCTACCTGCCTGCCTATCCCACGTCTCATGTTCTGACAGTGGGCACACAGCGTCACCGTTCATCCAGTTTCTGAAATTAGAAACTTCATCGTAGTTTCCAATTTCTTCCCCATCTGCATGGCTACCAAATCACAACTTTAACTCCTAAACTGGTGTCAAATCTGTCTTTTGATTTTCTATCCTTTGCCAACTCTGGACATGATTCTGAGTCTAGTAATTTCTTACACGAACAATAAAAATGGTTCCACAGCAATCTTTCTATCTCCAGTGTGTATCCCTTGGCTTTATCCTGTGAATATGCACCCTGAGGGATTGCTACAAAACTTAAGTCATTTAAACCCCTTTCATTTCTCTTTGTCAACCCAACGTGGTGTGGTAATGCTTACTGATAAGGCAGAAGGCCCTTGCTTATCGCTGCTTGCTCACAACTTTAATTATGTGGAAACTACCTTACAAACTTGTGGCTTGATCTTAGAACTAAGATTCCCTTGTCTGGGGGTGCTTCCTCCCTGACTTTACCTAAAAAACTCCTGAGCAAGTGGAAAATAAGAATGTCATGAGTTTTGTGAAACTTTGAGCCTCTCGGGGAAAAAATGCCGTGTCCTTTGCATTTTTGCATGCCTGGAAGCCAGTGGGAGATTTTTTTTTTTTATTGAATGTTCTTGATGTACTCACACACTGACAGCACAGCCAACCCAACCGCTAGACAACCCGTAGCCAGCAGACACAAAATTCATGAACAGTAAATAGCATTTCTCTTGATACCTAGCTCCTTCCTTTTAAAAATCATCTGATCATTTCGTTAGTCATTATATCCATCTGTGGTGATTTCCAGGCATTGCACCAGGGGCTGTGAGCACACCGACAGACACACATGTTGTTCTCGGTGAGCATAGCAGCTCGTGGGATTTTCCACTGGCATTGCTTCGCTATTCCTTGCCACAGATCTCCTTGCGGAACATAAAAGCCTACTCAATATTACCTCCTCTTGTGCTGACACCACCAAATGGTTTGTGGCTTCTTTATCTCCTCTGGCTTTTGTGTATTCTGCATGTGGAGAGACAGGCTTGTTTCAGCACTGTGACACTATGGAAACACAAATGCTGCTCTGACCCATAAATCTCCAATTGCTTGACTCTGGTATCTACAATTTTACCAGACTCAGCTTCCTTGAAAATACTTTGACAAAATGGACAACTAAAGAATT
>NDGM011080172.1:9426-20970 GCA_002564305.1 Octomys mimax | reverse complement strand
TAACCCTCTGCCAGTCTGCTGAGCCTTCTATGTGTTCCTGTTTTCCTCACCTCCATGCAGCATAATCTTACCACTGGACCAGAAAGGTTAACATTGGGCCTCTCACCCAAGGTACCCTAAAACCCTGTATTCCCTGGGGGCCTGGTGGCACCATTTCCCAAATCTCAGAGCCTCAATTACCCACTCCTCCACACTGCTCCTCATCAAGCCTTAGCAACCCCCTGGGGCACAGTCTCCAAGATAAGGGAGTGTCTAGAAAGCAGGAGGCTGGGAGAGTTTAAATGAAATTTGCATATTGAGATGAATATTTGCATATCTGGCCTCTTGGCATCCCCCAGGAATTATTAGGTAGCTAAGCAGAGTCCAGGAGGGCGGGCTTGACCAGCCAGACAGCTCCTGATCTCAGCTCAGGATGGCACTGTGCCCAGGGGAATGAGGCAGCCGGCCAGTCACTGAGAGCTTCATCTCCAGCATCCTCCCTGACCCTACTTCCATTTCCTTAACTCCTCTCCCAGCCTTACATCACTCCCTACACCACCCCATCCCTAGCCAAATCCAGCTCTCCTCTCTTGAATCTTCACCCTAATTCCAAAGCCTTCTTGCTCGATTAATTGCTGACCCTGGCATTTTGCATCTGGTGAAGTCAGTCAGCCACTAAGGTCTATGGTTTGAGAGCTTCCCAGATACCAGGATTGTGCCAGGAGCTGGGGAAAAACAAAACCAAGTTGTGGACAACCTAATTTCTCAGGGAAAGCAGACATCAATCAAAGACATTGGCCAGAGTGCTATGGCAGCCATTAATAGTTAAACATGCTATTCTTTAACAAAACAATTAAGATGAGAAGGACAAGGAAGCATTAATGTGGTTCAACAGCAGATACGGAGAAGCATAAGCAAAGGCCTTGGGGTGGGAAGGAGCCAACCTCACTTCTTTCAGGATTCAGCGATCCATCTCAGTGGGCTCTTCTCTGGCCACTAGATCTAAATTGTTCTTTCTTTTCCTTTTTTTTTTTTTTTTTTTCTTTTTAAAAATTTAATTAATTGAGTCTGTGGTGCTAGGATTGAACTCAGGGGCTTCACGCTGACATATGTCCTCAGCCCTTAATTCATTTTTGGAGACAGTCTTGCTAAGTTGCTAAATTGTCCAGAATAGGCTCGTCCTTGTGATCCTTTTGCCTCAGCCTTCCAAAGTACTGGGATTATAGCCCTGTGCCACTGTTTTCTCTTCCATTTTTTGTGGGGGGAGGGTAGTGGTGGTGGTGGGGAACAAACCCAGGGATTCACGCACCCTGGGGAGGTGTTCTACCACTGAGCCACACCCTGGTGCCTCTGTCATCCCTATATTTCACAGTATTCTTCCCTACCTTATTTTTTTCCCTTCAGCATTTATCACCAGTTAACATGCTATATAATTTATTTAGTTGTTAAGTAATACAGTATTTCCTCTCCTAAAATATGAATTTCACTAGTAGAGGGGCTTGTTTTGGCTTTACTGTATTCTCCAGGCCGGGGCTCAGCTAGCATCTGCTGCTGAGGGAGTGGAAGGCACATCGCGACGTCTCCAGGGCAAGGAAGGGCCTCTGCCAGGCTCGAGGGGCTGGGGCAGGTTTAGGGGTGGGAGGCATGAGCAGATTTGAATCTTCTATTTTTGTTCTTTTCCAGTATTGGGGACTGAACCAGGGCCTTTCCATAGAGCTTCACCCCCAGGCTTATTCTTATCTTTTGTTTTAAGTCTAGATCTGGCCCAGTTGCTAAATTGCCCAGGCTGGATTAAAACTTGCAATCCTCCCATTTTAGCCTCCCAGAGTGCTGGGATTCAAGCATGCACTACCACATCAGGCTTAGATTTAAATCTTGAAAAAGTCATTCAGTCCCTAGTTCCAACTACTTTCCTAGTCCTAAATAAAACCTGAATTGCAACCTCATGCCTATTGTGCGCTCGCTCTCTCTCTCTCTCTCTCTCTCTCTCTCTCTCGGAATTTTAGCCCCCTTTGGCCTAAAGTTGGCTCAGGTACTGTGCAACATTTCTTTAATGGTGACAGGAGGGTGCCATCAGAGAGGAACCCAAGACTGGTGTCTCCTGGCTGGTAGGACCTGCCACTGGAAGACAAAGAATGTGGGTCCAGAAGAGGGGACAGGAACATGACTCCCCCTCTCCGCAGGCCTTGAACACTGTCTACACAGAGCAGAGTTCGTCCCTTCTCTGGGCCTGTTCCTTAGCTTAGATGTGGTGCTTCCTTTCTACCCCAGGGCCTGACCCTGTCCCAAC
Source organism: Octomys mimax (assembly GCA_002564305.1). NCBI lineage: Eukaryota > Metazoa > Chordata > Mammalia > Rodentia > Octodontidae > Octomys > Octomys mimax. The sequence continues at coordinate 18,701 of NDGM011080172.1, read as the reverse complement.
CCTTATCATTCTAGCTGCTGTGATTCCATCAGAAACTAGTCTCCATCCCACTCCTCCTCCTACTCTGAGTTTATTTTCTTCAGAGCACTTAATATCTAAAATTATAGTGAATAAATTATTGTTTACTGCTCTTGTAAACATCTAGCATCCAGCTGTTCAGTAGGATCTGTGTGGAGTTTATTTCTTCTTTGCATCTGAAGTGCCTAGAAGAGTGTTCATTATGCTCAGTAAAAGAGGAAGGAAGGAAGGAAGGAAGGAAGGAAGGAAAATGGGAGGGAGGGAAGGGAGGCTGAGTTCAGTTCCTGATAAGCTTATTGGAGCCCAGTCCTCATTCCAGCCCTCTTTCTAGCATCTTTCTTTTCTTTTTGTCCTGGCAAAGGAATATCTTCAAGAAAATTGTGAGCAGCATATACTGAAGTGTATCAGGTGCCCTAATAGCACCCAGATCAAGAGCTAGAACCCTTTGAGCTACCCCCGTGGCTCTCCCATTCCAGAGGTGTGAGAAGTGTTCAATTTTGTCTGTTTTGGAGCATAGCATCCATGGAATATGAAAACACGTCCTCTTTAATGTCTAAACATCTTCTTTTGTGCCATACAATTCTTCATGGAATTCATCCATGCTGTAGCTTAATATTTTGTTATTTACTATTTTGAGATGGGACCTCACTATGTTGCCCAGGGTAGGTTCAAACTTGTGATCCTTTTGCTTCCATTTTCCAAGTAGCTGGAGTCACAGGCACATGCCATAGCACGTGGCTCTTTAGCCTAATTTTATTCTTCTGTTGCTGGAAATTGAACTCAAGGCCTCACACATTAGGAATGTGCTCTATCACGGAGCTACATCACATTCTTTATCTTAATTCTTTTGCCCCAAACTTCACTCCAATTTCTTCTATTCATATATTCAACCCCAGTTCCTCCTCAACTCAACCCGGCCCTGAAGGCAGCGACAGATACCCCATCTCTGACCCCCGGTCATTTCTCCTTGTGTAGAACCCTTCTGCACCCATACAGTCTCCAAGCCCTGGCTTTGGCACCCACCACCCCTGGGATGGGCCTATTTCCTGGAGCAGACCTGCTGGATGGCAACTTCATGCTGCTCCCTGTCCCCTCCAAAGCAGGTCACCCCTCGCTTGGGCCCTCTCTAAATGGGGGACAGCAAGAGGAAGGAGCTTATTAGACTGATAAACATCTGGGGGCCCCACCCAGCCCCCTCCCCCAACATCCCCAGGGCCCTGGCTCAGGCTGGACTGGCTCCCCCACCCTGAAGCCTCCTTCAACTGTGGCATCTCCTGACCGCCCTCTTAGAGGCAGGCCCGTCGGTCGCCCTGCCTGCAGTCTCTCCCCACCGGCTTCCACAGCTCCTGTTCCCAGCAGGGCTAGCCCCGCCCCGCCTGCCGGTCACACCCCTCCCGCCAAGGGCAGCAGCTGCTCTGGCTGCCAGCAGCTCCCACTGCCTCGCCACTCCACCGCGGAGGGTGGCCCGGTCCACTCCTCTCTGCTCCTGGCTTCCCTTGCCTGCCTACGTGACCCCACACGTAGTGCCCGGGATTGGTCCCCTCTTGCCTCCTGAAGAGCAGCCATGGCCACCTACAAAGTCAGGGTGGCCACAGGCACGGATCTCTTGTCAGGAACACTGGACTGCATCTCACTGATCATCGTGGGCACCCAAGGAGAGAGCCACAAGCAGCGGCTGAACCACTTCGGCAGAGACTTTGCCACTGGGGCGGTGAGTGTGCATGTACAGCCTGGGGGGTGGAAGTGTACAGGGAGGGAGTCAGGGACAGAGCTGGGCTGGAAAGTCCGGAGCCCCAGGTGTAGCTCTGGGGGCTGTGGGCTCCAGGTCTGTCCTGGATGCCTCATGCACAGTCAGCCCACATCCTCTCCCACTCTGCCAGTCCACGGGGCTCTGTCTTCATTGTTTTCTTTATCTCTCATCCTTTCCACCAGTTCACATCCTTCCCCTCCGCAATCCCTTTTCTACTGTTTCTACTTGTCCTCTCTCTCTAGCCTCTCCCACCACCCTTAAGTTTCCTTCCTTCTTGTCCTTTCCATAGCCTCTGTCCCTCACACCCTCTCTCTCTCTCTCTCTCTCTCTCTCTCTCTCTCTCTCTCATTCTTACTCTTCCTAAGCTACATTGCATCAGAACTGGCTTACATTTGCATTCAATTCTGTGTAACTTAAAATGGCACCAGACCAGCCTGTCCAGTGGAGACTTGCTTGTCCCATGGGAGAAGCCACTGTCTGAGCCCTCAGACTTGATTTTGAGTCAGGCCCAGCCATCTGCTGCTATGTGACCTGAATAGGTCCCTCTATCTAGCGACCTTTTCTCAGTTTCCCTATCTTCATTGAGAAGTGCAAAAAGGGCTGGTTGGACCAGATCTCCCCATTCAGGACTCTAGGAGGCAGAGAAAGCCTGGACTTCTCTTGAATTCCTTTATAGAGCAGTTTCTGGGGGACTGCATGGTTTCTGCAGCTTCAGCTGATTGGGAAGGGGGGTGGGAGAGGACAAGAACTCAAGAGCTAGGGTAGGGAGGATGGAGGGACTGGGGTCCTGCTCAGCTCTGGACAGGTGGGCCCAGCAGGGGACAGCCGATTTGGAGGAGTCAGAGGGAGCGGAGCAATCAGGTCTGTGTTCCACCTCTCTGCCCCTTCAGTCCCAGAGGTGAGCAGTAGGGTCTGGATGAAGGGCTAGCCTAGCAGCTGTCATAGGAGCTAGCATCAAGTCCTGCCTTCTCAGCCAGCCCGTGTCCTTCCTAGGTGGATGACTACACTGTCCAGTGCCAGCAGGACCTGGGGGAGCTCATTGTCATCCGCCTGTACAAGGAGCGCTCCTCCTTCTTCCCCAAGGACCCCTGGTACTGCAACTACGTGCAGATCTGTGCCCCTAATGGTTGCATTTACCACTTCCCTGCCTACCAGTGGATGGACGGCTACGAGACCTTGGCACTCCGCGAGGCTACAGGTGAGCCCACCATCCCATCCCATGAGGGGAAGCCTCTTGCTCCATCCCCATGTGGCTACCCCATGCTCCAATCAAACTGGCCAGCCACCAGGGACTCTTGGGATATCCTGTCGCCATCATATGTTACCTTCCATCCTCACTGTTAATCCAGGTGCAGCTTAGGGCTGTACACTGAACCACGGGCTAGGGGCTATCTTTTGCATCCCAGAGTCTGGTAACAAAACGCAAGCCCAGATTATGCTTCCCCTTACTGCTCAGTCTTGTCATGGACTCCTACAGGATGCCTGACCGTTCTAAAAAGACCCCAGGCTACTTTCACATGACACCCTGTTTATCATGCTGGAGAGCATGTTCCATGAAGCTCTGACAGAGTTCAATAGCTCTTCAGGCTACCATGGCCTTGTACTTGATCATAATACGTAGTCTATGACATTCTTGTCTTGCCCACTCCTTCCTTCCTTCCTTCCTTCCTTCCTTCCTTCCTTCCTTCCTTCTTTCCTCAATCCTGGGAAAGGAACACAGGGTCTTGCGCATGCCAGGCAAGTGCTCTACTACTGGCCCATGTGGTAACTTTTGAACAGAACATTATTTATTTATTTATTTATTTATTTTGCGTGACCTGGGATTGAACTTAGGCCCTTGCGCTTGCCTGACAAGTGCTTATTCTACTGAGCTATCTCCCTGGCCCCTAGAACATTTTTTAAACCATGGACCATTCTATCACTCCAGAGGAGTCCTTGTTATAATAGGACATCTTATTTCTGTACCAGGACCCACTGTTATTCCAGCAGGGCCCCTTCTATCCAGTAAGACCCACCCTGCTCCCATAGGAGACCCTGTTACTCATGTAGGCCATCAGGATTCTCCTGGCTGTCCAGCGAGGCTGCTTAGCTATTTTTGAGGTTGCATGTTTGCTCCCATGAGGGAGGTACAGAACCGGGGGGGCTGAGCTCCGTGCCACTGACCCTGCCAGACCCCTCTATCTGGTTGCTTGGGCTGATTTTCCAAATGTGGCTGCTACATGGGGACTGGAGCCTGTCCTTTGTCACCCCCTGGGCTGCTGCTAGCTTCCCTTGAGGTAGATGGGAGGCGCCCCATCCTCCACTGCCCTCTTCTGGTTCTCATTTCCCTTTCCCTGTGCTACAGTCTTGTCCTGGGAGGAAGAAATGGGGCTTGAGCCAGAGAAAGGAGAGACAGGGACAAATGGAGGCAGGCCTGGAGAGGGTGGGGACACAAAGGGGAGAGTCTCACTGGGGACGCAGAGTTTCTTCCCATGGCGATAGGTCTGTGTGGCATAGAAGCAGGTGACACTGGTGGCTGGGCCGGAATGGGGTTGGGTGGGGTGACTGCCACGCAACACCAGGGCAGGGAGTCTTGAGTCACTGGGCCCTCAAAGGGGTGAAGCTCCCGCCCTGGGGATGTATATTGCACAACTCCAGGGGGCACCGCTCACCCCGAATGTGACACAAGCTGAAGCAGATGGAGGAGGAAAAGGTGGCAAAGTCAAGGCTTTGAGGGAATGACAGGCACAAGCCACCCTGGGGACCACAGGATGCAAGAGAATCACGGGTCTGGATTTGATTTCCACTCCACCACTTGCCCCCTGGACAGCTGTGGCACATTTCCACATTTTTGTGGGCCTCAGTTCCCTCTGGAAAAGTGAACTAACCACAGAACATACTTCACAGGGTTGATGCAAGCATCAGATAATGTAATGTCTAAAAGAAAGTTCTAAGAGGCTGAACAACTGTCACAGTTGTTACTGAGCATGGGGTGATAGGGTCCAGCAGTCTGTCCTGGGCAGCATACCAGCTTGGCTGCTTTTTTTTCCTACATAATCTTAACTATTTTCTCTCTGTAAAGTAGGTTTGATAATATAGTCCTTTGGCTGAAATGTTGGGTCCAAAGGTGTTTTAAAATTCAGATTTTTAAGAAGCTATACATATGTATATGTTCATGTGTGTGTGCCCAATATAAACACTTATAAATTCTATCTATCTATCTATCTATCTATCTATCTATCTATCTATCTATCTAATCTATCTATATAGATTGAACATGTCTGAATCCAAATCTGTTTCAGATTTTTTGAATATTTCTCTATACATGACATAGCCTGGGAGAAGGTGCCCCCATCTAAACATGACACTCACATATGTTTCATCTATGCCTTATACCTATGGCTGAAGGCAATTTTCGACAATATTTTTAGTGCACCTGTATGTTGAGTGTGACCTATCACATGAGGTCAGGTGTGGAATTTTCCACTTGTGGCATCATATAGGGGCTCAGAAAGTTTTCAGATTTTGGAGCATTTCCCATTTTGGATGTTCAACCTGTGTGGTGTGTGTATGAACATACACACACGTATGTGATATATCTACCACTGGGAATCCCTAATCAAATATACTAATATCTTTCACCCAAAACTGACTATACCAAGTGAGTTAAGTAAAGATGATCTTTTAGCCTTGTGTTGATTTAGTGTGGGTTCTCCTGAACCAGTGGATTTGTTGTAATTTGGGGTTGTGGACCTGTAATAATCTCACCTGTCTGTTAGATTGTTCATGTATGCCTTAAATTATTAACATAAATGCAATATTAGAAAGTGCCTGGTACCTATGTACAAAGTCCTCTGAGCTGTCAGGCCTTCATATTCCAGTGGGACCAGCAGAGGGACCATGCCAATAGCAGCAGAGATGGCCTGAGTTGGTCTGTGACCCTTCCAGCTGAGGCTTTGGCGACCTGCCTTTGCTCTCACAGGTCGAGCCTTCCCTGTCCTCAGCCATGTACTCTAGAACCAACCTGAGGGGCAGACACTGAGCTCCTGCTGTCTGAAGTGGATAGGGATATGCAGGGAGACAGAGGACAGCCCCTGAACTCCCTCCTGGGTCTCCCTACAGGAAAGACAATAGCAGATGACTCACTTCCCATCCTTCTGCAACACAGACAAGAGGAGATCAGAGCCAAGCAAGACTTCTACCAGTGAGGAGGAGAGCAGCAGGGTGTGGGGGACCTGTGGGGTCACAGGAGGTGGGAGGCCAGGAACAGACATCTGGGGAGCTATGTCCTGGGATGGTGCCAGGGCATCAGGACCCACTCTCTGGCTTTTCTTTGCAGCTGGAGGGTCTTTGTTCCTGGCCTGCCCAACTATGTGCATATCCCCAGTTACCACCCTCCTGTCCGGCGGTGTCGCAACCCCAACCGGCCTGAGTAAGGACCCAAGGTTGAGCTGGGCCCTGCTGACAACTAATATCTGGGGTTTGCCTCTTTCCTGCCCTCTGGAGTCCAGGCACCAGGCCCTAATCCTCTGCATCTCCCTACAGGTGGAATGGCTATGTTCCAGGATTTCCAATTCTCATCAACGTCAAGGCCACCAAGTTTCTAAACTTAAATCTTCGTTTCTCCTTCCTCAAAACAGCCTCCTTCTTCTTCCGCCTGGCGCCCATGTAAGTGTGCACAAGTGAGGGGATGGTGGGGGTTCTCTGCCTCCAGGACAGCCCCAGGAATGGCCAGGAAGGCAGCGGAAGCTGGGAGACAAGAGCAAGCCTGAGGCTTGATACCCACAGACCTTGGGACATGACGCCCAGACATGTTGAGACTCAGGAGACCCTGAGACCCACAGACCTCACTGGGTGGGCACCTCTGCCCCTTGTTCTAGGATAGCTGGCAGCCTCCTTGACCAGGGCCAACTCACATCCCACCTTCTAGGTCGCTGGCACTCAAAGTCCGTGGGCTGCTGGACTGCAAACGCTCATGGAAGAGACTAAAGGACATTAGGAATGTTTTCCCTGCCACCAAGACTGTCGTTTCTGGTATGGCTTGGGGGATCCCAAATAGAACTGGGAAGAGCAGGTGGTCTCTGGCACAAGAGGCAGTCCCTCCTGTAGAGTCGGTGGCATGAGCGAGAGGATGACCACGGGCACATTCCAGGGTCACAGGGTACATACACCTCTTGAAAACATTGTTCTGTCTGGGACCCCTCTGACTGCTCAAGGCAGCTGTGGACTTCATTTTCTTCCTGGAGTTCTCCTCGTGCTCACGTCTTCTGGTCCATGACTTTCTGTGCCTGAGGGAAGCTTCACTGTGATACATCTGTGTCCCCCCAGAATATGTGGCTGACCACTGGATGGAGGACATCTTCTTTGGATACCAGTATCTCAATGGCATAAACCCAAATGTGATTCGTCGCTGCAAATGTATCCCAGACAAATTCCCTGTCACAGATGACATGGTGGCCCCATTCCTGGGAGAGGGAACATGCTTGCAAGCAGAGCTGGAGGTGAGGCCCTCTCTGCAAGAACCCAGCCAGCCAGCCCAGGCTGCTTCACTGGTTCCTTCTCAGGGATCCCTGTGTTCCCCCCTGAAAGCTTGCCTGCCTCCTACCCTGCCTGCATTCCCCACTTCCCATCTTTGTCCAGCCACTGAGCCTTGAGGTCAGTGCACTCTGCACCCAGGGCATCATGGGTACCCATGTGCCCATTTGCCTGCCCATCATGGCTTCCCTCCAGAAGGGGAACATTTACCTGGCAGACTACCGTATCTTGGAGGGCATCCCCACTGTGGAGCTCAATGGCCAGAAGCAGCACCACTGCGCGCCCATCTGCCTGCTACACCTTGACCCCCAGGGCAACATGATGCCCATCGCCATCCAGGTGCCTGGGGAATGTGTGAGCTGCTCTGTGTTCATGTCACTGGTGCTGAGACCCTGTGTGCATGAGTTTTCTTGTATGTGTGTGCACTTGTGTGTGTGTGAGCCTTGTGTGCACACTTATGCGCTCTTAAGAGTGGGCCACTGTATAGGCATGTGGGTCTGTACGTGTGCCATCTGTATGTGTCCCTGCATGTGTACCTGAGAGTACACCTGTGTTTGTGCACATCCCAGTCTGTGTGGCCATGGTGAGCCTGGCATGTGGCCCTGTGTGTAAGTTTGGAGTGAGAACCTATGCATTCCTATATCCACACATCTGTGTATTACCACTTGTGCCCATATGTCCACATGAACTTGGTCCCTGTGGTGACATTGTGTTTCCCCTAGTCAGGAAACACCTGTGTATAGACTGTGTGTGCTGTTTGTGCATAGAGGTGCTTGGTGGGTGGAGCTTGTCACTTTGACCTTGTCCATCTGTCCTTGAAAAAACAGCTGCTGGAAGGCTCTGCTGGGATTGCTGAGCCAATGGGACTTGGCTGTTGCTTTGGCTGTCTGGTGTGGCTGGCAGGAGGGGGAACTGAGCTGTTTCTTTCTCAGAGCTCTCCACAAGGGCAGGCACAAATTAGAAAAAGGCACCCAAGTCCTCATGCTCCTGGCTCATGGGATAGAAGGTAGGCCACACAAGGGGAGGGGCTTGGTGTATAATTTGTACACCTGAAAATGGTGGCCATAGCGTTGAGGTAATGAAAGCTTCTCATGGGAAGCAGCACTTCTTAAAGAATGAGTGGGATTGCCAGGTAGAGACGAGAACAGGGTGGGGACAATTCAAGCAGAAAGCACAACAGGAGCAACTGTCAACAGGGAGAGAGGACCCTGATATGGAGGGACTGTAATGTAGAGGGTATGCCTCCTTCCTGCAGTGGGAGCTTGTGAATGTGCGCATGCGTGTGTGCGTGTGTGTGTGTGGTGTCTCTGCTCTCACTAACCCTCCCTCTTTTCCCACCCTCAGCTCAGCCAGACCCCTGGACCTGACTGCCCCATCTTCCTGCCCAGTGATTCTGAGTGGGACTGGCTACAGGCCAAGACGTGGGTACGCTATGCTGAGTTCTACTGCCATGAGGCCATCGCACACCTGCTGGAGACCCACCTCATCGGTGAAGCCTTCTGCCTGGCCATGCTGAGGAACCTGCCCATGTGCCACCCTCTGTACAAGGTACGATGGGCTTGGAGTCTCAGGCCTGCTCGGTGGTCGGAGGGAGTCCTGTGAGGCATCTGGGCACCCACCATTATTGCAGAAGTGGTGATGCCGAGGTCCTCGGGGGGCAACCTCGGCTGTCTTTCATTATCCTTCTCACTTTCCTGCCCAGCTCCTCATTCCCCACACTCGCTTCACCGTCCAGATCAACAGCATCGGGCGGGCCCTTCTCCTTAATGAGGGAGGGCTTTCTGCCAGGGTAAGTATCCTGCACCTAGTCCAAACAGGACCCCTGCTCTTCTCTGGCCTATGAAGTTAGACTTTATATTTGCCTTTGGATCCTGGGGTGACAGGGAGGGAGGTGATAGGTTAACGTGGACACTGTGTATCAGGGTACAAAGGCAAGATCTGGGTGTTCTGGCCTGGACCTCAAGAGCTTCAGGGTCTAGGAGCGTGAATGGGG